>JANTOP010000731.1:0-19120 GCA_027564815.1 Symmerus nobilis
TGTCACTCGCAAGTCCTCTCATTTTTCACATGTCTCACCGCGCCCTCTGCAGACCTCAGACAACATGAATAAAAAATCGCAAAAACTTATTTTTGTGTACATAAAGTTATGTATACTCCTGTAAAGAAAACCGTTTTTGAATAAGTTCAGTAATAAACGAGGAATAAATTTTTGAAAAACAGCGTTTTTTTCGTAACTCAAAGTAGAATAGTACCTTAAATCAATTACTCATATTAGGGAGATAAAGCACATATGAGATTGATAAGAAAACGATAATTGATTTGATTTGGCCTCAATTTATCAAGTCGATTTATTTATAAAATAAATACCAATATTATAAATACTTGTATTATTCTAATTTAAAATAGGTCTTTATATAATACAATACAGAGTGGGACTAATAAAGCAATGACAATTCTTTTGAATTATTAAGTTTACGTTACTTTTAAATCCGGTTATTATTAATCTCTTAAATTTTGATTTCTGTAAGAAAGTAATATAATATTACTCTAATCTATATTTTCTTCCACAAAAGAGATATATTAAAACTCGGAGAAATTTTTTTAAGTGTAAGTTAAATAGACATTTTTGTACATATATGGATTTTAAAAGATGCATTTATAATCAGATAGATTAACTGTAACAATTCTAATACGAAAAGGTACTTACGTAGTATCTGACGATCTCGACCACTACGGTTGCGAAAAATAGTAGCCACTTTGTGTTGAGCATCGCTAAATGTTCGATAGGTTGTCGATTCATCCACAATTGTATCATCTTCAGAATTACAAATAGCTGATTTACATTTGGAAAAGTGAATTGTATCTGAAGTATCTGCGAATGAATGTTTGATTTGTAATATTGTATAATATATTGTAATAAACGAGACAAGCTAAAATATTGTATGTAACCTACCGTCATTCGGTAGAAATGAATCCCATTGTGAGCTATCCCACGGTTCTGAAAATATTGTACCATCGTCAGAATGTGCACTACATAGGGCTGATGATGCGTAATTTGAATTTCTTTTCTCAATATTATCGTAGGAGGATACCCGATTTTTATTACTGATAGATTTACTATTCGTTTTATCTCCTTTTCTATCGGAATTTCCTACCGATTGTCGTTCTACTTCCTGAAATTTCTGAATATTTGAAGGCAATTTAATAAGTTCGGTTATATTTAATTCGGGATGTCGATTCGCGATTATATCATGTACAGTTAATGTTCTTGGTTCGGAACTCTTAGTAGTCGTTTGAATTTTAAATTTTGCCGTATCATTTAAATTTTTCTTTGTACTGGTCCATTCCGCATCGTAAACACACGACTCCTCGTTATCGTTACACATAAATTCCCAACTACTATCCAATGGCCATGGATCTAATCGACCTAGCATATTTCTTGGTTTTCTTTTCAATTCATCCAGCGATCCTGATACTGGACTTTTCTCAGATTCTATCGGTGAAAGGACTTGATTAAAATGACCATGCGATTGAACAACGCCGTTTGGTGGTTCAGAATGTCGATGGTTGTTCGGGAACAGGTTACTTCGTAATGGTCGCCGAATAATTACATTGCCCAAGGCATCAGCGGGTTCTGCATAGAATGGACTTCCTTGTTTCACCGGATCTGGACCACATTTATTTCCCAAATCTGTACGACGTTCAATTATTGTTTCATCAGTTGTGCATGGAGATATGTCTGACATTGGTAATACGAGCCCCAATCGATTACGGGGTTGCATCAATTGTTTTGATGATTGATTTGACTCCTCTTTCTTAGCACTACTTAATCCAACCGTTTCGATATCACTGGGTGTTACAGATGAGGCTTAAATATAAAACATAAATTAATCAACTTATTTTACTTCAATACTGGGATTTAAAGAAACAAGTTTTTACTGGTGTCGGGTATTATATCCGGTTGTTTCGAATTATTTTGTAATGGCCGGAAACTAGACATAAACTGTCCACGATTTATTGGTGTGCTAAATTGATTATCCTGGGACCATAAATCTTCATAATCACTTATTTTATCGCCAAGCGTACTTCTGCAATAGATTTGTGGCGATTCTAATATATCGGATTCCTAAAAGGTATAAAACATATTCAACATCTCAAATAAGATAAATTACACATCAAATACTTGGTAATGTTTGGATTCTTTTTTAATTTTCATTTTCTTCGATACATAATTTGAACTAGACTGACTATTTAATGTTTCCACTGAATTTGATGGTATTATTTGTCGATTGTGTTTACTCGAATTTCTTGACAGTGAATGCCATTGCTTTGCACTTTTCGATGATTGCATAGAATCAACGATTGTTGTACACTCACCTTCTGGAGATAATCGTTTCATTGTGGTAAACTATAAAACCATTTTGCAGAAATGAAATACAATCAATGATTACTTGTTTTTTTCCAAATAAAAAAAATAACATTTTAAAGAATTTACTTACAGTTGTGTTTGAATTTGGAGAAGCCATTTCTAGTAATTGAGAATTTTGATGACTGGCCAAACTGAAGGTGACGGTAGTGGTAACTGTAAAATTATTAGAAACCTGACTATCGGTCGGTGAAGTAGAACTACTGGGTGTCATCGATTTTGACCATCGTGGTGGTGGTGCTGGCGGATTTCTAGGGTGTTGGAAAGGCTATCAATATTAGTATTTCATGTAAATAAAAAAATGTTGTAAATGTTTACCGAACAATGCCTAAATTTAATGTGTTTGGTGGTGTTGGACGAACGGTACTATGTATATTTCTATCTATTGATTCTGATGGATTTGTTTCACCAATATTATTGAAATATGATGAAAGATGATCAACATCTAATGATTTACGACTTTGGGTTTTAAATGTGCTCGTTTTACCCACAATTCCAATATGTTGAGATTCTAATGGAGACATTATCTGACCAACATCATCAATTGATTCGGGACTTTGAATTTGTTGACTTGTAGCACCATCATTAAGAGTGCTCGCAAAGCTACTTATACTTGATGTTGTATCAGATGGTGTTCCAGTATGGCTGAAAAAACTAATTGGTTTTTTAATTGACGGACTAAATAATGTTGTTGCTGTTAAATTTGATGTCGAGCCAAGCTTCGATATATTTTGTTTATTCGAATTTGTTGTTGTGCCAATGCCACTTGATTCAGTGTTCGTTGTTACTGAACTAGATAATACACTGACCGAGGTTGTTGATAGAGTTGTAGCTGATGATGTTAAAAGTCTTGGCGCAGCCATAGGATATCGCCAGAATTCTTGTCCTAATAGAGCTAACGATGATAGCTGTTGACGATTTAGAGCTTCACGTAAAGCACGAGGCAACCGCAATTGCACTGGCAATTCATCACTATAAATATTGTACGTCCATATTATACAAACATTGTTGTAAATCTGGAAATTAAAACTCACCAACATTGAGCGTAATGAGCAATTAAAGCAGGAATAGAGTCAAATTTAAAACGTGAACTCTCTAAATTAAGTTGGCCATCATTCGATTGAATGAGATAGTGTTCAATATATGGACCTGTATCGGGTGGTAATCGGACAGAAACGGCCATGGTGTTTGTTTGACTTGAACCCCGAACAACAAAATTCTATAAATAAGTTAAGAGTTGCATTTTTATATAACTATCTATATTTATAATAACTATAATATACTTACACCTTCCTCCTTCCCCTGTAACAAGTGAACGGCGCCAGCTCGTTGAATCCCAGGCAGAAACCAAACGGGATGTGTTCGTAACAAACGTTCTACTAGTCCTAAGTCACAAGGTGGACTAGATGAACTGCTGGATGTATCGCTTGAAGTTTCACCTTCAGCTAAAATTCCACCATCTGAGCTAGATGCTAAGGAGGGATGTGACTGCAAAGATAAAATAGTAATCCACAAGTTTTATTTTTTTTAAATCTCTGCAGCATACCGCAGTGTTCAATCAGAAATGTATATCTCGAAAAAAATGTTAAAATTCACAGATACGTTCCTGGACATAATAATATTGGTTTATAAAGCATAAAGGGAACATTAGCGAAACAATGTTGGTGGCAGGTGACTTAAGTGACAATATTATGCATTTTTTATTCAATTTTTTTTTCGGTAACACATTACCATAGAAATGCTGCATAAACATCCACTTACTTTTATATATTATGTTCACGTTCATTCTCAACCCCCAGTAATACCTCATTTACAAATTTAGATCTCTATGTACTACACTATGCTGATATTCTTTAAGTATAAGGGTGGTTCTTGCTATATTAAATATTTACCAAATATAACCAACTGGATAAGAGGAGAGTTTATGAATTATTGTTTAAGAATCTACGTATTATATAATATACATATTTGTATAATAGTCGACGTAAATATATCTAGCTAACAATATAGCTAATTTAAATACGAATATCTGTATAATCATATATAGACTCACCTGACTAAGATCATCTTTAGACAATTCCCTTTGTTTCGGTAAAAGCGCCTGCAGTTCATCATCAACTGATGCATTGCCGTCTTCTGATTCTAATGCTTGGAATGGTATGTTTCGTTTTAAGAAATGCTGAGAAAGTCGATCTTCTGGACTGTAAGTATAGACATGAAAATGTTTACTGATTATTTAGTTTAGATCTTCGCATACTGATTTTTAAAGAAAAGAGTGAAGAACTTATTCACAAAATCGATCCTCAAATGTTTTCCAAATTTATTCGTGAATTTGTAACATGCTCCGCATATATGAAAAACAATTAAATATTGTATATAAATCACTAACACATCTAGCACCCATCAATAATTATTTTAAAATAATAAATGCTTTTTGAAATGAAAATATAAACTGGTATCTTATCCTCCTACATAAACATAAGTGGGTGTTAGAATTAATGTTGCCAAAAATACAACAAGTTAATGAGTTCTTTTTCGAATTGTATACTCTTATTTTTATTAAAAATAAATTATGTTGTTTATTATGATGACATTATAAGACACCAAATTTGATGAGAATATTATATAAATTTGTATTTTACGATTAAACTATTATATAACGGCCTAGACTTAGGAAAGTTCACCGCAGTCGGTTGTATTGGAATAGTTTGAAGTTGTTCACTCTGACATGTAAAATTACCGGATGAGTATAAGTTATATAAATATTCTTGAACAATACCGACCGAATTACCTACTTCACTTTTAAACTGCTTTCTCTAACGTATGTACATTTGAATGTAACTTGTAAGGCCCTAGCAAATTGAAGATTGAAGTTGAAATTAGGGAGGAATGCTTAGGCTATATTTTCTCAAAACAGATCAAATTTCAATTAGATCTAAAATCGGCTTCTGCTAGGAAGTTCTTTCAAATTATAATAAAGAATCCTCTTTCTTGGAATAACGATCCGGGTGAAAAACGTTTCTGACTAAAATTTCAAGTTATGATGATGTATGTATTGGTGGTAAAGATATTCCAATTATACAAAAAGGTGTAGTAGAATTGTACAGTACAATTCAAGATGTTATTATGAAAAATTAAATTGAGAGGAAGAGGGAATTTGGATTTGGAAATATGTATGTCTGTATTATACTTATGAGTAATTATAGCCGGAGCATTTTTTGAATTATAATTTATTATCTTGTGGTATTTTTCGTAATTAAATTTGAAGGCATTTGACACAACTCGTACTCATAATAGTGTTGTTATTTTCTACTCAATGATATTTATACGATATCATCATATGAAATACATTACAGTTTCATTCTAATAGGCATTTATAAGAATGAAAATGGCAATTACCGAAAGTAGGTATTTATTTTGAGAAAAAATACCAAAATAGCGATTTTCAATAAATGGAAAGACATGTACCATTTAAATTCTGCAAATTGAACAATTTCAGCATAACGTCTTCCAGTTGGTGCTTCATGTGGACTTAGAGCATCCATTGTTGTGTCCATTCTATCTCCGACGAAATCGTTGTTATTACGATATGAAACAGCATCATTATAATTTAATGTTGATAATTCAACACAATCAATTTGCTTTTCTTGAAAATACTTTTTTTTATTATTATTTAAAGTTTCTAAATTGCTGGAACTGATTTTCTTAAATTTTTCACATAAAAAATAATAATCTGAATTTTCTCTATCGTAATCATT
This sequence comes from Symmerus nobilis, assembly GCA_027564815.1. Lineage (NCBI taxonomy): Eukaryota > Metazoa > Arthropoda > Insecta > Diptera > Mycetophilidae > Symmerus > Symmerus nobilis. Next base: position 6,147 of record JANTOP010000731.1, read on the forward strand.
ATCTTGTTTTACGATTGCACTTATATTATTTTTATTCATGTCATTATTGTTTCTAGATTCCGAGTCTAAGACATCCTGATTAGTCGTTGCTTCCATTAATTGTTGATTATTATTACAGATGAAATCCACATTTGTTGTGTTGTGGACATGGGTTGTCAAGGTGTTTGGTAGTGAAATTGGGTTATCACTATTAATACATTGCCTAATCTCAGTGGTTGTGATTACATCGAAACTTTCACTTGACCCACTTAAATTATTGTTTTGTTCATTTCGGTTGCCCTCAACATTATGCTGATGATTTGAAGTACTATCATTCGTTAGTAGTGTAGATGCCGATGATGATTTCGATAAGAAATTATTAGATGTATCAGAGCTATCACTGAGCCGGTTACTATTTGATGTAATAAAACTTTTAATCGTGTCCATTGTGTCAATTTCAGGAAAGTCTTTTATAAAGTTTGGTCGAAAAATTTGATTTTATCATTAATTAAATATTATCATATAATAATTATTTATAAACTTAAATACAATATGTGTTTCCAAGAAACATTGAAAAATATATTCTTTGGTAAAAGATAAAAATACATATTTTCCGGGTATCCCGGGTTAGAATTACAGTTCCTTATGTTCCAGACAAATAATTATTTAATAATCAATATTTCTTAATTATGCATTATATATTAAATTTATATACTATGGTGGTTCTGCATTATTGTATTGGGTATTATAAAATGGTATATCAATTTAAGTGAATGAATTCAATATAATATGCAGTTTGGGAAATTTCCAATTTTCATTTATTTTATAGCAAGAAAAACAGTAATTAATCATAAAATAGTATAAATAGTCGACCAGAAAATAAATTGTTGATATGCTTCGGGCCCGATTAGGATGTTCATGTTGGTACGGAAATGTTGTCCGGTTCAATTAATCTATTGCTCTTCATGAGTGTTTGTCTAATTAGAGCATATGAAAAACATAACTTTACATTTAAAAGTTCTCCACATTAATTTTCAAATGGGTTTTCCTCCTGAACGCTACAATAATTATGTATTATGTATAAAAGCGTAGCCGTTTATTAATTTTTCATTATATTCTAGAAATATGCCATTTATATGTTGTTATATCTAATAAATATTTTTGAAGCGGACACATGAAGTCTTAATTAATGATTCATAACTGAATCTCTAAAATTAGAAAGAAAAAAAAAAACAAACGAAAATACTGGATATTACACAAGATTACATTTAACTCGTCGAACATATCGAATACACCAACAAATTACTTTTCAGTCCAATCAAATATGAAATAACAGTTCGAACGGAAAAGAATTTTAACACAATTGGTACCCTAACACATCTAACATCAAAGAACTGTATTTCAATACTGAAATCCAAATGGATTGATTTTTCCGCTCGCACCAAATCTTGGTTGAATATTTTCACGAGATAAATTTTATATAAGATCGGTACAGTTATGGAAGCTGTGGAGGTGACTTGTATGTTGTACTATTATTGTTTCTCTCATCGAAACCATATACTTACAAATGAGTATTACAAACATATTCAAATGAGAGATGTTTTCCGTAACAAATTGCGAGATTTTAAAGAAATTATAATGATTTTGTAAGTATGCAATTGTGGGAGTACAAAATCTATATATTCAACTTGTACAAAATTAAAGAAGATATGCTTGCGCACGTGAAGTGTGTCCTTTTCTCTTCATAGGACTCTTAGGATTATTAATTAAAAATTTAAAAAACTTTGAGTTCCGATTTTGGAGAAAATACTTAAATTATAATGGATATAAAATATTTTCTAATAATATTATAAAAACAAACAACGATTATATAGGCTTACTGTGAAAATCTACTATTTGAATTTTGACGAAATTTTAATGTTGCTATAAATCATATATGTACTATTATCGAATAAAATGTACTGAAAATCATTATGGACTTAGTAGATTCACAAAGTAATCCCACAAATTGTATTCAATAACCCGTATATGTAGCCAAATAAAGAATACCAAATGGATGAGTCATTCACAACTTATATGTATTACACGAATATATCAGAATTGGTTGATGCTAGAAATACCAATGTCAGAAGAACGAAAAAGATATCATATTAGCAATTAAATGCAAGGTTAATCAGGCCGCAATTTTTATATTCCTAGTCAAAACTTCGGTCGTAGTACCATTATTTCGAAAAAACAACCTACTTTGCAAAATATTGGTTAGATTCATGGTAATGATGTTAAAATAAAATATGGATACTGATGATTAATTGATTGCCGTGTGCCTTATATAAAAAATTTCAGTTTATTTTAATATAAATATACGGCATTTAATATAAATTTTATACAATTTCAAATATTCAATAAATTAATCTAGTTAGTAAGTCTAATATTTTGTATAGTTTAGTGTCAATATTCACCCTATAAAGAGATAAATAAATAGGTACACATAATTTCCTATTGAGTATTTAAGGTTTTTATATTATTTGTAAATTACATTTTCAAAATAAATTTCTATTCTTATATTGAATATTCAAAGTCTAACTCTAAACAATGATTGCATTAATACCTTTATCTTTAATTTCGGTGATTTTTAATTTGTATAAATATAAATTATTAAAAAAAAATATTAGAATATTAAAATGTTAGAAAATCTTCAAATTCTGTGTCGTTGATGCGCATATGTCGGACAATATAAAAATAGTCAATTCTGATTTGAATTTTCTCAAAATATAACAACCTTTTTAATTTTAATATCTTAAATATTGTGATGATGAATATTGTACTTCTAATAGAACTAAATGTTCTGAAATATGATTCCGCTCATTAAACTTAAGAAAATATAATCAAACCACTTTCTTAATTTCTTCTTTAAACCATCCACTTTCATCAGTACGATACTATTTCGGAATGGGCGAACAAATTTCCTTGTTTTGAGATAATTAAATAACCTTCCTCTAGGGAAAAATTTCAGTTTCATAGTAGGTATACCGGTAAGAGAATATAATAATAAAATTTGTATACAATTTCCTTCATTTAAAAAGTCCACAATATATAGAAACAAGGATAACAATGTTAATCTGAATAAGAATATTCGAAGGCAGGAATTATTCATTTTTGCCATTTAGCCAGAGGTGTTTTGAAGTATATAAAATAGGGCATAATAAACACTACCTGTATTAGCGAGTTCTTAAATGTATCTTAAGAGACGGAAATATCAAATGAATAAAACTATTATGTAATAAACAACTATAAAAACTAAAAAGAATCGATCAGAAACACAAAAGTTAATCCTTTATATCTGCAAAAACTTGAAATGTATTAGTCAACCACTGGATTTTAAAAGAAAGCTATGGTTCGCCATATACTTAACTCTATATAATTCTTATTTCCAAACCATTATTAAAATTATGATTAATGTTTGTTATAACGGATGGTAGAGATCATTACCTTAGATTAATATTCATAACCATCATCTTATAACACAAAACAAGTAGTACGTTAATCTTAAAATTAATTTAAAAACATATCAGGCTTTAAATCCACGAGTGCATGGAAAACAGGATGTAAGAGGATATTGTGAAGGAAGATTATGTAATAAGTAACCTTGGAATATAAACAAAGTCTATCTACATCGGGGAAACAAGCAAATATACAGTAATGATAATTAAATTATATTATACGAGGAAGTTCGGCAACAGTTATTCCTAATCTCATCAACATACATTTTCATCCTTGGAAAATGTACGGTGGAAATAAATTATTTCTTAATAACGTATGTTGAAAAGTTGTTCGACGCCATATTAATAACTGATTTTCAATAGAACTGAATCAATTAGTCAAAATCTCTTTGGGCCAGAATCTTCGAACTTTGTGACGGACTCGAATAAAATGAGGTAGTTGGACAAGAAACCCAGTTCGTTAAAAGCCTTTAATTACTAAAAACTTAGTTAATAGAAAATTTAACGACGAAAATTAATTTTGAGTTATCGAAGTCTCTATTTTAGGTGCTGCATATTTTGAATCAAGGAGAGTTATCTGTATAGGTATTATTAACTTAAGTTAAGTGGTATGTAGAAAATACTTATAGATGAAAAGTTTCTCGTTAAAAGTAAACGAACCGCAATATATTAACATTAAATTTATGTATGTATGTTGTATATATATGTATAATGATCAAAGTGTGGGCATATAGAATTGTATTAATTTATCGTTAAATCATAAATGACCATAAACAGATGGTCTTCATTGTTATGCTTCAAGACATCACGTTCTATTACTTACATTTTAAGAAGTGAAATATTGCCAATACAATAAGTAAAAATATATAAAATACATTTAATTAGAGAAACTAAATCGAACAATAATTCAGCTCAGCATTACAGTACAAAAATGTATTTAATAATTTTTTATTTCTCTTATGATAAATTCAAGTGCTATATAGTAGATATATACTTGTATATTAGAGATATGAAAAAAGATTCCCTTAAGAATTTTAATTGAACAAATTTTTCTTGTTCATAAATGTTTAGGAAAGTAGTTAAATTAGGTGAATTATCCATTATATTTTACAAATGGAATAATCCTCGAATGGGCAAGGAAAAAATCCTAGCAAAATGATAGAGAAAAATAAAATGGCTTAGAATTTCTAAAAATTTTGTATGAAAAAAATATTAGGAAAAAAATTGTATAAACTATAAGTAGGCGAATTATAGATAAAGTAATTCAGAACCCTTATTTTCATTTCCCTTAAATTAGGAATCATAAAAAAAATACAATAGTCACAAAATTGTCCAAACACTAAACGCTCCACAATTTGATTAACTTTTATGGGATTAAAAAAAAACGGCACAAAAAAAAATAAAGAAAATGTTACTGGGTGATTCTTCTACTTCTTCATGTGCCTTATTCGGTTACCGAACGTTGGCGATCATATTGGCTATTATTAGCCATATGATTATCCTGGGGAATGATTGAGTGGTTTCCCGTTGGCTTCCTCATGGATGGATGGGTGGATTCTAAATTGTCTAAATTCGAGGGTTCATCGTTTAATCACTAGTGATAATATTGTTTTCGCTTGATTTTTTAATTCTCTTTTTCACGAACTTTTTGGGTACCCGGTAATTATAGTCATTTCTGAATGGAACTGTATATTACAGTATCCTAAACGTATCTATTCTGTTTATACTTCAGCAATGATTTATATAAATAAGTATTATATGCAACATTTTCCTTTTTGAATATCTAGTCATCCCTTCATCTTATACCCAACCATTATTGTTTATTATCCCTTAACAAAAAGTAGATCTGCGATATTTACATACATTCATATAAAATGGAAATAATTTATATAAATCTCACATTTACACATAATAAAATAAGAATTTTTGTGAGATTCAGTTATGTCTTTATGGTAATTTTCGATGGTTTGGTTATTTCTGTCCTGTTAAATGTGCTTATAAAAATTTCGTATAAAAGGCTTTCTATAAACTATATACAAGATAGAAAATTGTAGGCAACCTCGAATGTAAAATAACGGAAACATTAAAATCTTTTCCAATGTTTAAGGTAGACGTAGAAATTTTAAAGAAACTTTCATCATTAATCATGTAAAAGATGCTGAAAAGTATTCCAAATAAAAAGGTGTAAATGAAATCATTCGTCTACATATACCATACATATATCATAAAAAATATTTAAAAAATATTTCGCTAAAATTTGTCATTTTTGTCATTTATTCCACCGAAATCGTTAATATGTTTTTCATTATATGACCACATTCTGAAGGTTATTGTAACAACAGCCCCTAAATCATTGAATTTTCAACAATTTAGTTGCAAGCATAATAGCGTTTCACAATTCCCCATTCAGTACTCCGTATGGTCCCAACAAACATAATAATTGGTCATATAAATCAATTTGAATGTGTAACATAACTTTCGCTTCAGACTTTAATTAAAAGCTTCTTCCTTTAAGCATAAATAATAAAATGAACAACGCGACGAGCCATAGGCGGTCCTTATAATTCAATATTTTCAACCAAGCAGATTTTCGGTTATCAAATGGTTTATTTCGGGATGGAGAATTTGGACGTATTCAAAGATAAATAATTCAAATTAATAATGAATAATAATAATTAATTTATGATGTAAATATAAATAAAAATATAATAGAATATAAATGATTGTAATTATTATTTCTTAATACATATGACTACAAGATATAAAAGAAACAAAGACTCCAGAAATTATCTGAAAGTTGAGAATATGAACTATTTAGCTATCAGTTTATGTCTCAATTAATTCGTGTATATGCATTTTATTGTTTTATATCTTAATCTGTTCTAAGAGTATTATAAATTATTAACATCCCTATAATATCTAGTATATATACCAAACCAACCATTAAATCTTTCCTTGTACACCATCACCCTAAATGTATTTGAAATCTTGATACGGGAAACTTGTAGTCTAAGTACTCGATATAAAACCCTTGAGCATTCCAATCTAATAAATTATTTTTTCTTAATCTTTTATTTATATGTGGGAATAAAAGCACATTTCTTATATATATTTTTTAGGTAAGAATAAGAAGTAACTGCGATTATATTTTGCTTGCTTAATTAAGAGGTGTGGTGAGCTTTCACTGTGGGTACTTCTGCACTTACAATACACATAGATCGATAAGAAAAATATTTCTTATTAAAACTAGGAAAATTATGGGTCAATAATAATAATTGATGGTGTATACATAATAATTGAAGGAGCCATTGGCTCGTAATTTCTTAATATATTACTTCTTAAAGACTTAAAGAGTTCCGTACGAGTATTATTTCAATATCATGAGATATCCCGTTCTATCTTTACTTCTATTAAAACATAATTTAAAATAACAACATTCGAGCCCCATTTAGGTATGTATATCCCTAGATAAATGTAGTTACTGTTGCTATTATAGTTTCTATTCTCATTGGTATATCCTACTTTTGATAGATTTAAGTTCATCAAATTACATGTATATCTGGTGATAAAAAATGTATATCTGGTTATTATAATTCTTTTGAGCTCTTTTTGTAACTATAATTACATTTGAACATATTTATGTGTTACATATTTTATGTATAATTTTATTATATGTATACAAACTTACCGAAAATTAGTTGAAATAATGGGATCCGACGACCTGGTTTGCATAAAACGCTGCGGCGTTGTTCGTAAATCGTTCAACATTAACTCCAAATCGGTAGCCAACGAACTCAGTAACTAGAATACAAAATAGTAGATGAGTTTAAACGATTCACAGAAAGTTATTGTGTCCACCGCAAATGGTCTTACAAAGAAAGAGGATCTACGGCATACGAAGTATTGTATTTCTACGCTACTGATAAATGGTCACCAACACATGATATCATGGAAGGATCAAAATCAAAAATAACTATAACGGCAATTCGAACAAATAGATTGTAATTTTCTCTGACAGCCAGGCAGCTCTAAAGGCACTGAAGTCCTATACCAAATCGACTCTAAACTGGTACAAAACTGCCTTAATGTTCTAGGCGACCTAAGCCAACTCAACAAGGTTGAACAAATTTGAGTCCAGGGGGATACAGGAATTGAAGGCAACGAAAAGCCGATCTTCTAGCCAAGGTAGGAGCGGGATAAGATTTCCATGGGCTAGAGCCATTCTGCGGAATATCAAAATGCACGGCAAGCAGAATGATATCAAAACGGGGCGGAAATAGAAAAAAATTGTACTGGGAACAATCACCACGACAAACCCATGCGAGGTATTGTCACGCACTCTATCAATAGAACGAAAGAATACCTAAATCTAACTAGAAACCAGATCAGGGAAATAACAGAACTAATGACTGGACACTGTAATTTGGAAAACCACCTCCATAAGATGGGTTTAGCACAGGATAATGTGTGTAGAATCTGTGGAGAGGAAGAGGAGACGGCCGAACACATTCTTTGTGACGACGATTGCGATACTTCGAGCTATACCACACTGAGCCGACGGATATCGTGAACTTATCACTAGGACAAATTCTGCGCTTCATGGCCAGCACAAAGCTGACTAGACCTAATTAATACATATCGGGATGCCACAATAGGCCCATTTGTGGCCGCAGTGGTTACTCCGCAATTATTGCCACACCCGCTAGGTTATCTCTATCTATTTAGGCAATTCGATTATAAGTTGAAGCTTGCTCATTGCTTAGAAAAATGATCGCCTCGCTACATACATAATCTTCTCAATATTTTGAATAGACAAATTGAAGTTTAAACAGATTCTATTTAATAATTATTTGGAATCTTAAAATAAAACCGAAATTATTGATTCATTCTCTCGAAGTTATTAAGAGTAAACTCGATATACTTTTTTGTCATAATTATACACTTACCGCTATAGCATCCATTTTTATAAAATTTAATTCATAGATTAATTCATTTATATTCAATTTAGATTCAAATGTATATTATAATATGAGATCGATTCGATTCATAGAGATTATATTTGTGATAAAGCTTCAAGATTGAAAAAAAAAAACGAATGTTAATCTTAATAGGTCTAAAAATGAATACATAATTCCCTTGTTGCATGGTATAACATAAGTATATAACTACCACCTACTTATATTTAAAATACACCGTTGCACCATTCCTTGCATATAAGATGATTTTACAAGTTTTTAAAACAATTCCTACAACTGTATTAATACTTTAATTTTAGGTCAATATATTTTTTCTGGTAATTTGAATTTTATTAAAAAGTATTTACAACAAATATTGCACAGTATGGACTCTTTGGTTATAAGAAAAATGTTAATCATCGTGCAGTTTGCATAATGAAAATGTCGATGTATGCAGAGCCGTTTTAAAGGAAGCTAAGCTATTTACGAAATTCGTTTCTTATAAGTTGTTGTTAAGTCTTATTTACATTTCTTTTAAACTGTAATGAAAAAATTATTCAAATTGTTATTATGGCTGATTTGGACAATAATTAAAACGTTACCATGAAAAGTTTCAACTATTTAATAATCACCTTGAAGAAATATAAACAAATTTGAATTGCTTTGGTAGAACATGGAAATAAACGTGTAAATCACATAGATAAAGCAGACTGAAATTGATCAGGAAATTTCATATTTCATATATGAAAGTATCATCTTTATTAATGTTGGTAAAATTTCTGACAAAGAAATAAAAATCATTTAAATAATATTATCATTAACAGATGCTAGATGATAACGACGATTGTTTTAAAATTGCGCTTTAGATATAGCACCATAAGAGTCCGAATAAATTGGATTAATATCTGAAAAATATATAGAAGGTCTGATAAGATCAATAAATAATTAGATTCACTAATCTAATAATTTGGGCTTATAAATAAATGTTTAGTTTGTAAGGGGTGTGAATTCCTAAGTGTGAAATGTTGCGATTCGGCACTGAATTCCTGTATTGTAAATGTATTACGCAAATAAAATTCAAAAATATTGTTTGAAACGAAAATGCATCATTTGAATCGCGTACATGAATATTCAGGTTTCTATTAACTGATGTCTAGATTCTAGAACTATTTATAAAGACTACATATGCAATCAAACGTTAGATGAAATTGCATCAAAAACATGGCTAATGATTTGAGTATTTTTTCGCAGAATTTGTTACTAATTTGTCGTCTCGCTAATCATTACATTTCTCTTGAAAACCAACAAAGAATCTACTCGTCTGGGTGTATAGTATGCAGTATTATAGTATGTGCATTATTGTTATATTTTTAGACCCTTTTACACTCCACCATTATATTGAAAATGGCTGTTAACTTTTTTTGTTTGAAATTTTTATCAGTTTAGCAGACAAGGTGCGACCCACGGGTTGTACGAAATTCGCGATTGAAAACTTAAACGACCGTCATACAATTATTACGAAAAGCAACTGGCTTTACTTGATCATAATATTAAATTCGCGGTCTTATATTTTTATATCACTATTTTTTATTTGCAAAAATATAAAATATACTGGCTTGGTGTGTATAATACCACCTATTTCACATGTATGTACTTTAAACAGTCGATGGTATATTATTGCCGTCTGTTAACCGATTTTTATACAATATTAACATTTAACTTTTCAATGGTTGTATCGTAAAATCCCAGTATATGTTAAAAAGCCAGTTTTTTTTTAATCAAATGGCATATTCGCCGAACCGATTATATGTAATGTATACAAAACAAAAATAATATTTAAAAAAAACTATGGAAACTGTTAAGAAATGATCAAGATTCAAGCCTAACATCAAGAAATTTATAAAATTCAATCGTGCACTGCGATATCAGTGCAAAAAAGCATTAAAAACATCGCGACAAGCCTAGTTAAAAGCATGCGATGGTATATGATATACTAATGCAATGTGATATGAGATAATATTTTTATCTATTTGTATGTTAGTCACCTAAGATTTAACTATACATATAAGATATTGTAAACAATCATTTAATTTTTACAAAATAAATGTCAATTATACATTATAAATAATTATAATATAGTCAATCAGCCGCTGAACAACTATAAGAATATAAATCCACATAAAAGACTCAGCGGCGGAAGTTCTAACTATACCTCACATTTTGCACCATCTGGATTATTCTCTTACTTCATATGGAGTATTCACGGAGATGTTAACCGAACACAAATATTATTTGTTCAAAATTACACACAATATTATGTACATATATGGAAATGTATATCGCTCTTTATAGAAATTAAAGTAAATATGGATTGAAAGGATATTCCTCACAAAATTTCATAAAATAATTCAACATATTTGGTTATAAATTCCCCAACAAACATCGTAAAATGGTTAAGTAAAATAAGTCCAAACAGAATCTTCATTGAAAATTTAAGCATTTTCTTAATAAATAGATTTCAGAAAAATGAATATTTTAGTGCCTTTCGATGTCCTTCTTGTCAGTAATACTTATGTGAAAATCAATAGAATATCAACATAATAGTAGTTACCGTAGTAGCCAATTTTGAATTTGCTGCGACATCAATCAACATTACTATTACTAGCAAAGTTGACTGTAATTGAAGATAATAAATATATCTTAAATAAATAAATATCGTAATGAGCAAATTGGAGGATTTGCTTGGAAATAAGAGGGAAATTGTACCAATACTTGATTTATCAAAAACTGTCGTATATAGTAAGGATGATTATAAACGTCTTCTTGAAAAGGTGCCAGATTTTAAGATGCGCCCGATTAAGGTAAGATTTATAGCTAGAAAATATAGCTTTCAAGTGGTGCTCTTTATACAATTGTGACGATTTCTTAAGTCAATGAGTTTTTTTTCTCAAGGAGATTGCACAAAATTATTTTAAAAGGAATTAAATTAAACGCCTTCCTTTTATTTAATTTAATTATTTAATCATATGCAACTTGAACATTTACAATATATATTATATAAAGAAAAACTACCTTGCCTATCACCTACTTTACGACGAGTCGCTTATTCCCCTCGAATATTGGCAGGGTCCTTATTCGAAATTCCGTCCACTTGTTGGGTTTTTTTTATGGTCCAATCGTTCCTTTTCGTCACATCCAATATTCACTTATCAAATTAATTTCACTTTTTTATCTTTCACTATCAGGCTTATTTTTAATGCTGGTGTTTTTACCTTCAACCCCAGATCGTTTCTGTTTAACAAGATATGGACTATTGTTCTTCTCTAACTTCATCTCGGCTAATATTCAAAATAGACGTTTAAAAGATATTTATGTCGTGTTCCTGCCGCCGCCGTTTTTATTTTAAATGTTTAAGCATGTCGGTGATGGGCGGGTGATGGGCCCCTATCTAAACTAAATTTATACATAGGTTTTTATTAATAATTTTATGTTAAGTCACATACAATTTGACCTGAATTATATTACAATCGTTACACAATATTTATGAAGGTTCGAAGTGAAGAAATTAAAATAAAAGATAAGGATTGGACAATGAAGACGCCAAAGAAAGAGGTTAGATATTTATTACGGCATCGTGGAGAGCACGCAAAACTGTATACATATCTGGATCCAATTCCTATCGAAATGCGTTCAATTGTAATCAGTGACTTGTGTACGGTACCGATCGATTGGAAAATGCTAACAACAAATCGACCGAAAACAAAGCTTGAAGAGGATTTTTATAGCAAGTAAAATATAAATTAACTTTGTAACTTTATAATTTAATATTAAGTTGGGGAGAAATTTCAGAATTATCGAAATGAGAAAATTACAAATAAAAACCGAAAATAAAAATAAACGGGAAAATGTTCTCAATTCTGCGTTCAGAAAAGTAAAAAACAAATCTGGAATCGTCGAGACCAGAATTTTAACTTGTAATGAATGTAGTGAAGAATTTTGTGATAGTCAAACATGTTGCGATTTCACTTACGATTTATATACGAGAATTGCTAATAAAGGACCAGCCAAATCAAATACAGGTCAACCTGGAATGACAACCGCAAGCAATATGGGTGCAGTTTCCAACAGCCAAATGAAAAATGTGAAGAAACATAAGTTAAGTAAATTTCCCAAAATAAATAAGGGCAAAAGATTTTATAAGAAACAAAATTCCTCAGGATAAATTATCAAAGTAAAACATTTTCAAACACAGATACTTTTGTACTTAATATGTTTTATTTTCAAAAAATTAGAGTTTAAAATGATAAATCATTTTCTTTCAATATTGAATTAGCGGAATTTAATGTAGTTACTTAATTAATTTAAAAAAATTCAATTAAAATGAATTGACATAGTGTTCTCGATAATTTGTTGTTACTCTTTCAAGCCGAAGCTAACTTTTCAAAAACCAATATTTATGCGAATACCCATACAAGAAAAGACGACGGGGCCAGATATGGGCCAAGCTTGGCGCAATGCTGTGTAACTCTGGCCCACGCTT
>JANTOP010000742.1:0-19120 GCA_027564815.1 Symmerus nobilis
TCCCACCGCAGCTTTGGAAGTGCTGCTGAACCTGCCTCCTCTCCACATTACAGTGGAAAAGGAGGCTAGGTTGGCGGTATACAGAATAATGTCTAGAGGTGAGGGGACCCCTCCCAACTACCGAAGAGGTCACTCAAAAATCTTTGACATAGTTGGAAGCCGAGCTATAAAACGTTAACGACGTTTCATTTTGAAAAGCGTTTCAATATACGAATCCCAAGCCGAACAGACTCGTCTGAAAACGAGAACAAGTTCGGTATGAGGGATATAATCTGGTATACAGATGGTTCTAAGACAAACGAAGGCGTCCGTGTTCTACAATCTCTCCAATGTATCCTTTGTTTTAATTTTACATCATCAGATTTTCCGATTTCTCAAAAGAATTTCCCGGAAATTTAAGCAATTTGGAGAGTTGTCAGGGAAAAAAATCTATAAAATCGATTTTTTAGCCAAATCTGATAATGGGTGATTTTTTCCAAAAAAATTTCTTATCAAAAGCTCTTCGTTATTTAATTAGAAACAATTTGGCGTGATTGGATTAATTTTGTTTTATGGACAACCCTCTGATCTTATGGTAATTGGCAGATCACCTAAGTTGTCCCCTTTTTAAAATCATTTTAAAATTTCCAAAATTTAAATTCTCCGGGAATAAATTGGCGTTTCCCTGAAAAGTACCCATTTTTCCGGTATACTCCTGTATCGAACCCCTATAAAATCAGGGCGGTAATTTTTTGAAAAAGTTTGTTACACCATTTTCTCCCTGTACCCTAACGTTTGATTTTGCATCTTTAGATTTTTCGATTTCTTGATAGCTTATTTTCCCGAAATTTAATTCCCAAGAAATTAAATTATTATCTCGAAACGGACGAGTTTTTTAAAAAAAATGTATTAACAAAATCTCTTCGTTTTTCAAAATTTCACTTTTTACGGAATTTTAAAAATTGAAGTTGGGAGGGGACCTCCAGATCTTAAGGTATTGATAGATCACCCAAGTCATTTCCTATTTGAATCCTTAAAGAAAATTGCCGATTTAATTGTTTCTGAAAATAACAACCATTTTCTTGGAAAATACGCAATTTTTCAAAAATCAGGGGGTTGACTTTTTAAAAAAGTTTCTTCTACTATTTCCTCACTGTACACTTAAGTTCAATTTCACGTAATCAAGTTTTGCGATTACTTAAATAATTTCCGGTAATTTAAATTTCTTGCGAAACTGACAATAAAATTTGGTAAAATTGAAGCTCTGTTTCAATTTTTATAAAAAAAAACACAAAAATAAACTTTTAAACGGTGATTTTTCAAAAATGAAATTTTTTTAAAATCCCAACACGTAAAAAATTGTATCCCAATCATAAAGTTTTCATTTAATTATTTGGATAAAAATTAGAGTTCAAATTGTATAAAAATTTTTAAGTCAAAACTTAAAGCTTTCGCTAAGTTTGTAAGTTTATGCGGATCTTTTGCTGTAACAAAGCATGTGAAGCTTTCTGGGGGCATTAAAAGCTTTCGTAGAGCTTTTGAAGGAACGTTTCGGATTTTATTATTTGGATTAAAATTAGATTTCAGAACATAAAAAATTTAATTGACAAGCTTAAAGCTTTAGTAAGTTTACGTGAACTTTTGTCGGAATATTTTCAGTTTCGATGCAGTTAATTTATTTGGATAGAAAATAGGTGTCAATACGAATAAAATTATCTCCAAGGCCCAAAGCATTCATTGAACTTTCAAGCTTTTGTGGAGCTTTTTTACGAAAATTTCTGATTTGATTGAAACGTAATTATTTGGATTAAAATTAGACTCCAAAACGTATGAAATTTTTTCCAAAAATGAAAGCTTTTGCTAAGCTTTTAACTTTATGGGAAGCTTTTGCCAAAGCAATTTAAGTTTGATTGCAGTCAAATTATTTGAATGGAAATTAGGTGTCAATTCGAATAAAAGTTAAAGCTTTCTTTGAGCTTTAAAAATTTTATGAAGCTTTTGTAGTAAAATTTCAGATTTGATTATACGGATTAATTAATTGGTGACCACCTGTATTTTTTAAATAAATTTATAACTAAACCAAATACAGTGTTTTTCATTCCATAAACGGGGGTCGAGAAATGGTTTACCCAAGACCTCTTATGCTTATGTCTTTTGTTTAAAATAACATACAATTCCATTTTAAAATTGGAGACACATTTTAGGAAGGTTTCATGAATATGGCACCATGCTAAAATGGGTGTCGAAATTATTATTAATAAATTTAAACAATTTCTTGTGACACTATTTTTCAAATGGCTTCATATTTATTTAAATAAAAATTACTTAAATTAGCGTAGGTGGGCCCAAACCGATGACCATCCGTCCGTCCGTCTTTCCTGTCTAATTGAGGTAATTTTTACTACTTAAATATTTTAAATTCGAATTAAGCTGAACGAGATGTTATTAAATAAATTTTTTATTAAACAAAACGAAAAAAATTGTGTCAAAATTAAGTTCAATTTATCATTTTAAAAATTGTTAGTTTAGGAACATTTAAGATGATGAATGAGCATAATTTCGTTAATAATTTCAAACCCGATTATACATGTTTAATAATCAAAATTATTGTAATAATAATAAAAGAGAAACAGATGGTCCTCTCATTTCGAATTAATTGTCTCATTGTCCCACGAATTATTATTAAGTAAAAATCTTATTTTAATTGAGGAATTGGGTAAGAAATTCTTATCGATGTGTTAATATCCTGAAATTTTTATCCGTAAATCGAATTTTAATCAGATTCATTAAATTTAATTGAAATGTGGAATTTTCGCTAAAAGCTTCCTCAATTCAATGTAAGCGCAACAAAACCTCGAAGTTTAGTACTCAATCTTTTTTATGTAAAAACCTATTTTTTATCTAGATAACGGTCCATTACCAAAATTTCAGCTTTTCCAAAATGAAGCTTTAAAAATCTCGAAAGTTCACTAAAAGCTCAAAATTAAAATGTAATTTTATATAATTTGGAATCCAATTTTTATTCCATTAATCAAATTTAAGTGAAATATGAAGTTTTCGCAGAAAGCTCATCCAAACTATTAAAAGCGCAACGAAAGCTCTAAGTTTCAAACTTGATTTTTTCGTGTAGAATCTATTTTCTATCCCGATAACGAAATTTTAACTTTTTCCAATATAAAAGTTAAAAATCTTGAAAGCTCATTGAAAGCTTAAAATTAAAATATAATTTTAATTAAATTGGAACCCAATGTTTATTCGGTTCATTAAATTTATATAAAATATGACATTTTCGCTAAAAATCATTCGCAATTCACGGTAAGCTCAAAGAAAGCTTTATCTTTCAAACTTAATTTTTTTCGTTTAAAAATCTATTCTCTATTCAGATAACGATGCTGTAACAAAATTTCAACTTTTTCCAAAATAATTTCTAATTTCTAATATCATTCCTTTCACGAAATTTCAAATTGTCCCGAATTGCTTCAAAAATCTCGAAAGCTCACTGAAAGCATATAATTTTTATGCAAAATGTCAGGCCGATAACAGAATTTTTCAGAGAAAGGAAATGAATCCCTTCATGATAATTTGCCTTAAATTTAATTTTATTAAAGCTTTCGTAGCGATTTCTATTTTCCACAGAGCTTTTTAATGAAAGTTTCCTATTTCATTTAAATGTATCAATCACGAGATAAAATAGATTTGATAATAAATAAAATAATATTTTAATTAAAAGCTTTGGATAAGCTTTTGGAAGTTTCTTAAAGCTCGTTTAAGACAATTTTAAATTTCAAAAACGTTAAATCATTTGGAAAAAAATAGAATTTAAAACCGAAATGGAAAGATTTCTTTCACCTTTTAATTTTCCGCGGAACTTTTTATCAAAAATTTCTTATTTCAAGTCAAATTAAATTACATATTGGCAGAAAAATCAGATTCCGTACTGACTAAAATTATATTTTAATTCAAAGCTATCGTTGAGCTTTTGGAGCTTTTCAGAAAATTTTCAATTTCACTTGATGGAAAATGCAGCAGGATCTGACTATTAAAAATAGACGGGAGAGAAAATCGGCCCATCTGCTTAACCTAATTTTAAAAATTCTCAACGGAAAAAATTAAGAGGCGATGAAATTTTTGAAAAGCAGACTGAGGCCCTGCTTTTCAAGATACTTTTCTGGGATTACTACTTCTAATGGTTTTATTCCATTTTGGCCAAAGAATTCCAGAAAAGTTAGGAGAGGTCGTAGGAGATTGAGAAGGAAATTGGTTTCATAGTTTGGGGTAGGCAATGGAATGGGGATGCATAGAGTGGTCTATTTTCTCTAATTTTTTTTTCAAGGTATGAAAATTTAAGTCTTCCTTTAACTAGACAAATGTTGATAATTGGATTTGAAACATCTAGTTGGCTATGGGCTTAAATATGACCCATTCCTTCCTTATTCGGTATAAATTGAGTTAATTTGAACCGAAATGCCATGATAATAATTCGGTACCGTTGACGTTTTTGTCTTCATTGGATCATCGAATTTTATTTCCTGATTTTCTGTCCGTATAATTGGCGCTGAATATCAGCATATACGGGTCCTACAAATTTTAAAAGAAAATTAATCGAAAGTATTCTAGAACTTTTGAATTATACTTACCCACCTAGAAATTCAAATACTCGACAATTTCACACCGTGCGGAGGTGTTCCTTTCTCTTGTAGTGAAAGATTTTGATGGAAAAGCCAGAGAACGTCTTACCTCAAGCCTAAAATTCGGGTCTTTGTCTCCTTTATTATATTTAATATTTTAATTAATTAAAAATTGCATAATAGAAAAAACCGACCCAAACCTTTAATTTTTTTAAATTTGCCTGACAGTTTCGAAGAAAACTTAAATTTCCGGCAATTTTTATTAAGAAATCCCCTGATTTTAGGGGGTCCGATTTAAAAAACAACAGGAAATGGATAGTTTTTAGAGAAAAGCTGTTAATTTGCTGGAAAATTTCAAAATTCAAAATTTCAAAATGAATCCAAATAATGGAATAACTTGGGTAATCTATTAATAATAAAAAATTAGGGGGTACCCTTACCCTTACTCATTCTGAACAATGGTCGTGAATATACCCGAAATTTTCTAGTCAAATTTCTCGGTTGTTCGGTGAATTATTCTATTCCGATATATTGAATCGATTTAATAAAAATTTCGAGTAATGGATCGGAGGGGTAGGGGGAAGGAAATCCTAACTTTCTAGGACATACACCGAGAATAAAGCGTCGGTTATTGCCGTTTGATCTATCTAATATTATAAGCAGTTGATTAAGATTCAGGTTCTCGTTTCAGGTGGGTGTCCGGAGAAATTCGTGGGCTTTTCTCAATTAGGTCTTTCCGTAGATTTATTATTAAATAGATTTTTTGGGAGTTACAGTATTTAAAAAAAAAAATCGGCGTCAACTAAAAATAACTTTACAAGAAATTTTCCGGGCGAATTTTGAGCTTTTTCCAAAATACACTTTTTTTTCTGTCAACATTTTTTAATACATCTTTTTTGTCACAAAAATTCGCTCGATCTGGCTGACATTTTTTTTCAAAATAATTGATGAGGTAAACTATAAAGTAATTTCAGGATTTTAAGAAAAAAAATTTTCTGAAGGAGTTACGAGCTTTTTAAAAAAATGCATTACTTACTAGCTCTTTGGATTGCTCGATTTTGCTGCCAATTATTGGGACGATTTTTGAATATTTTGTTTTTTAATATTTGTAATAATCTCTCGAATTTTGAATGACTTGAAAAAATCTCAGAAGGTAGAAAATTAAGGGATATAGCATCCGGGTTTAATAAATGGAATAAATGGAAATAAAATTAATTGCATTATATAAATTTAGGCGAGAATATAAATTAAACAAATATCATTGTATATTACCGCAGCAGCACTAATTATAATTCGATAAAGAAGCACAAAAATTATAACTTAGTAATAGTAAATTAAATTAAACAAAATTGATCTTTCTTGACGATATAGTTTTGATAAATAGTGCACTGTGGTCACACTTGTCATACTACATTGAGAAAACCAAGATAGTGAAAAAGAAGGAAATAAAAGAAACGCAAATAATACAATTTGTGTTCATTTTTTTTTAAAGGGATGAAAGCCCTTAAAGTGAGGATCCGGGACACCATCCCCCTCCGTCCAACTAGCGTACTAGCCCCACACGGATTCTTTTAATTTTGAGATGATATGAGGTAATTTCAATGTCAGCGGTGGGACAGAAAATTAAATTTCCTCCGATTCGTATTTTTTCAGTATTTTTATTTAGATTTTGAAAAGATTATAATAACCTGACCATATTTCGATTTTTTGCAGACCACTCCCGATTTTTTACGAATTTTTCGCTGCTTTCAAGAGCTATATTTTCAAATTAAAATTCAGCTCTGCAACTACTGCTAATAAATGTGTCTATAATTCAAACAATATATTTCATCAACTGCCTAAGAATCGTGACTTTAAAAATCTTCATCTTCCTAATTTTATCCAAATATTCTGAGGCCGTTGGAAATATTTTTAAAATTTCTTATTTTTAATTTCAAATTTATATCTGAAAAATATTCTAAAAATTCTGATGAAGAGGAACAAAAATTTGACACTTTTGGTTGAAAATTTTAACTTTACAATAAAAAGCAGTTTACTTAATTTATTTAATTTATTTATTTACAAAATATTGCTTATACAATTTATTTAATTAGAAAAATACTTACCCCGACTACTATAAATTACTTTCGACAAAGTTACCTTAATCTCAGCATAAATCAAATTGACATTACCATAATTCTAGCATTTCAATTTATAATTAAAAGAATTAAAGTCTAAAAATAGCATGCCAAAGCGAATACATACGAACTATGTCCGATATTGCATACACGAAGTGCTGTGAAAATTTCAACTTAACTTTCTCCGTTCTATCCAATTATTTTATTCGGTTTTTACCAGGCCTCAAAATGAAATAAATATCATCCTAACACGCTTAGCCCTGGGCGCGATATGAGATTTATATTCAAGTTCACGCCTCATTTCAAGCCGAAAGCTAGGCTAAATAGAATATATTGCATACATAGCCTGAATGTAAGCTGGATATATTAAATCAAGCTTTGTCATTCCAAATACGAGATAGGTGGCTGTGGATGAACATTGATATTTTAATGTGGGTTTTGAAGGCGAAGGGGAGCTCCTACAAGAAATTTATAAAATACAAAAATGTCCCCCGTGGGTAGACATATTGATCTGTGGAAAAATTGTCCCCCTATTCCCTCCCCTACGGAGGTCAATTTGTAACCAAATTTCGAAATATCAAGTTCAGGTCAAATTTGAAGGGGGAAGGAGGGGTTACACAAAAAAAAGCCCCGATTAGATCGATTGGAGCAACTATCTGGAAATCCAACGGTGGATAAACGGACCCCCTTACCCCCTACTTCAGGGTATTTTCCGTTGGATTTCCAGATAGTTGTTCCAATCGATCTTATCGAGGCTTTTTTTCTGGAACCCCTCCTTCCCCCTTAAAATTTTACCTGAAATATTTCGAAAAAACCCACGTTTAAAATATCAATATTCAGGGAGGGCCATCTGGTGACGACTTGGTAGCTCTTAACCCCAACAAAAAGTTAGTTTGTACCCTAAGCTATAATCGCTCTGAATACACTGGAGCCATAAATCGAAAAACTGATTAATCTCGGATTTAATTAGAGAACAACGAAAGTTAGTCTGCAAAACAGGGTTTAACCAGTCATCTATTTGGTATTTGGAATGACAAAGCTTGATTTAATAAATGATATATGATGATATCGAGCTTACATTCAGGCTGATATATTCTGTTTAGCCTAGCCTTCGGCGCGAAATTGATTATAACATTGATATTGTACAAAAAACATAAGCGCGATATAGCAAATTGTGACAGACGCGACTAAATATATCTCTTATTTTGAGGCCTGGTTTTTACCCATCATTTTGTATGAGGATCAGCCTATTTCGATACAGTGGCGTTCAGTCTAATAGAGTTTATATGCTTTGATTTGTTGATGCTTTCCATCCTAATAATTTGCATTCAAAACTTGAAGCTTTCTTTGAGTTTCTAACAATAGGTTGAGAAAGCTTGTACCTAAAATTTCATATTTTATCTCAGTTTAATGTATCGATTAAAAATTAGATCCCATATTATATAAAATTAAATTTAAATTTTAAGCTTAATTAATTAGGTTCAAAACTTAAAGCTTTCCTTAAGCTTACATTAGGCTGAGAAAGCTTTTAGCTAAAATTTCATATTTCATCTAAATTTAATGTATCGAATAAAAATTTGATCCAAAATTATATAAAATTAAATTTTAATTTTAAGCTTTCAATGAGCTTTCAAGATTTTTAAAGCTTTATTTTGGAAAAAGTTAATTTCGGTAAAGAACCGTTATATGGATAGAAAATAGATTTTAAAACGTAAAAAATTAGGTTCGAAACTTAAAGCTTTCCATGAGCTTACAATAGGCTGAGAAAGCTTTTAGCGAGAATTTGATTCCAAATTATATAAATTAATATTTTTATTTTAAACTTTCAATGAGCTTTCGAGACCTTCTAAAATCTTTATTTTGGAAAAAGTTCAAATTTTGTTGTAGGATCGCTAACTGGATAGAAATTAGATTTTAGACGTAAAAAATTACAAGAAGTTCCAAACGTAGAGCTTTTTTTGCGCTTTTTATAGTATTGATAAGCTTTCTGGGAAAATTTTATATTTCATTTCATTTTAATATCGGATAAAAATTCAATTTCAATTTATATATAAAATTACATTTAAATTTTAAGCTTTCAATAAGCTTTTGAGATTTTTGAAGCTTTTTTTGGGAAAATTAGAAATTTTGTTAAAGAACGTTATATGGATAGAAAATTGATTTTAAAGGGTAAAAAATAAGATTAGGAAAATTGAGCTTTCTGGGAGCTTTTAAGTTTTTCAGAGCTTTTGTACGAAATGTTTAGTTTCGATATTTTTATATTTTTCCTCAACTAATTTATAAATTTCCTGCATCATTACATTTTGTTGGATCCGAAGAAAATTGTCGGGAAATCCGGATCAAATGTCCAGATGTCCGATAATCAAATTTCTCGGTGCGAGTCTTTACAAATTTTTTGATTTTTCTTAGAAAAATTTCAACTTTTCTGAAATATTTAATTTACAAAATACAATTACCTAACTGTCAAAGCAACTTTCTGCGTTTTTACATTTTTTTTTCTGGCCTTATGGAGATGTTAACCGCACGCCAATGGTTTCGTAGGAGTAATGAACTTTGCAAACGGTAATTTTATTATTTATAATTGGACTGTGAGTAAATGAAACATATGCGATCATAATATTTAATTCCTTTTCTCTTATTAAATCTTAATTTTAATTAAAGATAAGAAGAGAATCCCACCCCCTTAATTCAATTAAATCATTCATTTTCTAAATTTTCTTTTACACCAATCCGTCGCTTACATATCTCCATATCTCTCATCTCTTACAGTCTCTCTATTAACCATCTGTGTTTTGTTTATTTTATGTTATTTTTCCTGCTCACCACTAGAATGAAACCAACACAATAACACCCGAAACCCACTATTGGCCTTTTCTGCGGTAGAAATTTTCATTTAATGTTCAGTGTATCGTTTGTGAATGAATCGGACGGTTTTATTATAAAAATTCTTCAGGCTAAAAATATCAACTTTTTTATTTTTATTTTTAAAGTTTAACGACGTGTTTTATTTTGTATTTATGTAAAAATAAAATAAAAATAATTTAAATAGTAATTAAGGGGATTGTGCAAGAGACCCGCTCGCTACCCGGTCTTTGGATCGCTTGTTTTATTATAAAAATTGTTTGGTTGTTTTTCTTTTGGGGCTCGTGCCTTTTATAATCCAGCACGAACAAATGAAAATTGAAAAAACTATCACCTGTCTGGGGGGTTTTTTTATTAAATGAACGTTTAAATTTTCCATGTAATTTCCGCTTTTATTATTTTATTTTTCCTCTCTTCATTAGTCGGCAGAGTGTTTTTTTTTTAATACAAAATTCGTGATTATTATCATACATTTCTTATGAATAAGATAATTGACACACCAAATGATGTCATTATTTGTTTAATGTCAATATTTATTTTACCGAATTTTTTTTTTTGGTAAAAAATTATTTTTCGAGGGTTTTTTTTTATTCTGAATAAAATTTAAATATTTAAAGTGGGGCCAGTGAATATATAGAAAATAATAAAAAAATAAACCGGCGTTTTTATGACGTAATTTATTTTAAATATTTTACTGAGCACATAGTTGGAATGAAACGTTGGACGTGAGTCGAGTGTATAATTATTTTGACAAGGAAAAATTTATTAGGAATAAAATATCTGGTACTCGTTGGCCAAGCAATTTTTTTTCATCGTTTTGTAAGGCGAGAAGAAAAAAGTGCGAATTATATTTAGTTAATTTTTTAAAATAATTTTTACCATTCATACGTTAATTACCTTGACAGTTGCGGTCAGCAGATGTATACCATGGACATGAAAAAAAATATTTAAAATAGAAAAAAACGTAAATTAGGTACTTGATGTAAGAAGACTTTTACCAGAGGTCACAATATAATGTTCTTAATTTTTAAATAAAAATTCCTTTTAATACTTAAATTTAAAATTTAAGGACCAATTTTACTACCTGTTATCTCTTTCCCTTTTATCTCTTGCACCACATGCATCTTACGTCTTTTCATCTTTTAATTATTTTAAGAGAAAAGGTCTTAACAGATTCATTTTCCATTGAAATCGTATACAATAAACGATAACACAAAAAAACGGCCGTAAAAATTGAATGGAATTATTTTTTAAGTATTTCTAGCAATATGCAGTTTTACAGCCCAGCCAACCAACGTATTTGAAAGAAAGAGTGGAAAAAGAGTCATAAAATAAACCAATAGATCGATCACCGATAAATCGATTCGTTTAACCTAAATATATTTTTTTTATTTTGTAACGTTTTTTAATAAATAACATTTTGGTAGCAATTCTCTGTACATATATTTTAAGAAACAAGAAAATATAAAAATTATTTATTTCAAAGCGAGGTGGAGGTGTATCATTTATTTTCCTATCTTAACTCTAACTCTTGCTCTGTACCTTCTACCTTAAAAAATCTCTCAACATTTCTGGGAATCGAATTGCAGAAAAGGTTACATTCGAATTCGAGTCAGAATTGACGGAAAAAACAGATAATTGGACGTCAAATTGGTCCCTTAAACATAAGTCAAGGTTTTTATTAGGGCTCCAGTTATTCGGACCCTAGGTAAATTCTTGAGGCCCGAATTATGATTCAGCTTTATTATTTGAATGGAAAACAGCTTTCAATTCGTATAAAATTGTATCCCAGACTTTAAGTTTATATTGAGCTTTTAAGCTTTCGCAGAGCTTTTGTAGAAAACTTTGAGATTTGACTAACTTATAAATATTAGAATTCAAAATGTATAAAATTTTATTCAAAACTTTAAGCTTTCGCTGAGCTTGTAAGTTTATGTGGAGCTTTTGTCGGAAAATGATAAGTTTCATTACAGTTAAATTATTTTAATGGAAAATTGTTGTCAATAAGGATAAAATTATGTCCCAAACCCAAAACATCCTTGATCTTTTGTAAGAAAATTTCAGATTTCATTAAAATTTATTTCTTCGGATAAAAATATGGTTTGAATGTGAATAAAGTTGTATTCAAAACATTAAGCTTTCGCTGATCTCGTAAGTTTATGTGGAGCTTTCGTCTGGAAATTTTAAGTTTCGTTACGGTTAAATAATTTGAATGAGAAATTGTTGTCAATAAGAATAAAATTATATCCCAAGTCTAAAGCATTCGTTGAGCTTTTAAGCTTTTGTTGAGCTTTTGTAAGAAAATTTCGGATTTGATCAAAATTTAATTATTCGGATTTGAAAATGTAAAAATTGTAATCAAAACTTGAAGCTTATCTACAGGTTTTGAAATTTATTCAGAGCTTTTTTCAAAGTTACAAAAGTTCTAGATTTCATATGAAATAAATTGGATTTAAAATGAATATAATTACCCTTCCAACATAGAGCTTTCATATTAATTTGTATTCCTAAAAAAAATAGTTAAGGTCCCTGAATAGCTCTTCGCGGCCCTGACTAACGGTAATCGAAATATTTAAATTACAAATTGGACTTTTAAGAGCAATTAAATGCTTGAAATTATTTATAAAGCTTAAGTACCTTCCCCATTTAATTACATTCTTTTGGACAGATCTTACAGAGTTAATAAAATTTCGCAGGGTTGTGAAATGTTAAACCAACTCTAGCAGGCCATTAGAGACTCATACATATTTTATATAATTCTAGAAGCTGCCTCCAGAGATTGTCCATTGGCTTGAAAAGTATATTTCGAACAAATATTTGATAAAGGAACCAAATCGGTTTAAGTACAGAATATCTGGATATTTTGCGGACTTTCTATGAATTTTACCAGGGCTTTGAGTTTTACCAGCTTCCTACAATTTTTCCCGTAATTTTTAACAACTTTTCCCGCTTCTTTCTATTTTTTCTTAATTTTTTGTATTTTTCTACGATTTTTCCGATATTTACGGTTATTTGATGGTTTTTGACAAACTTTTCCTAACTTTTACCGACTTTTTCCGTTTTCTTTTCGAAATGAAATTTTTGTAGGCTTTTCTTCGGGAGGGTCCGAGATTTTGTTTGTTTCGACCAAAATTCTCAATCGATTGTCCTAACATTTGATCAGATTAACTATCGCCTTTAATCCTATCGATTCCCGACTTTTTTTAATGATTTTTCGCAATTATTTCTCGGAAGAGAAGCGGTACAGAAAGTCTTCAGGACATTAAGGATATCTGTAAGATTGTTTAAGACATCGGAAGTTAGGAATTCAATTTGAAAGGACTAAGTAACATTACAAGAAGGTAAGCCCTCGGGGCTATTTCTGATTAAGGCTGTAAGACGATTATTAAAATTGAAAGGCTGTGTTAACTTGGGAGGAATTAGGCCTGGTAAAAAAAAATTAAATAATTTTGATTGGCCCCACTGCTGCCATCTATAGATTCAAGTCTTCCTACATCCGAGTAGAATACCGATAATTAATTAAATTAAACTTAAATTTAAGCTCATAGAAGCTGATATTCTTAGCTGTATTTCAAAGGAATATAATTTAGGGATTTAAGAGCATCTTTAAGGAGGGACCCATTTTCAATGAAACTTCTAACTGTTGTAACCTAAACTACTGCTACCGATTCCCATATCTCATTTTAGTAGCGTATTTTCGAGCAATAATCACGGCCCAAGTTCGAGAAAGAACTGTAGAAGGTAAACAGCCCTCTTTTCCTTCTACAATCCTTATAGATTTTGGGGTATTATTATTTTCGATTGAGTAGTTGAATTAGAGCAACGCCGGCCGTGGAATTTCCAGACAGTTTTATTTAGCGCTGAGGATAGATTATAGACGAGGGGAATGGGGGAAGGAGACGAGGGATGTTTTGTCAATTTCTCTAAAATAAAAAATAAAAAAAATAGAATCCCGTGTCTCTGAATGAATAAATATCTGTGAATTTTGGTCTTAAAGGAGGTCCTATTTCTCCAGAATGGCTATGAATTTAGAATCAACCGACAACCAAAATGAAAGAGTGGTTCTTCAAGATTTATTTGAGATCACCTTCCTGCATATATCTCCTGGGAGAAGTAGTTGTTCTGCAAGCATATTTGAAAGTCTACAAAAAAAAAAGAATAGTCATCAATTTTGAGACTTAGTATTTCCGGAGCGGAACAAGATATCTATCAATTATATTCTAGAGATTTGAAGATATATCCTTTCTTTCTCGGATATAATTTATTTGGACCGAATGTCTTAAGAATCTTTCGAGATATACATTTTTCAATCCACCTTTACATTTGAACAAAGTTTCACAATGGGTCTGTTCCAAAAATTTTTCCAGTTCACTTCTCCTGGACTAGATAGGGTAAAGCGATTTTAGGTAAATTGGGCAAACATGTTTTATAAAATGTTGACCGTTTACAGAGCTCTGAAAGTCCTATTTCGATTTCGTTAAAATTAAGACTAGAGAAGCGATTTTCCTCCACGGTAACGGTATCGGTATCTAAGGATTTCCTTATCCGATTTAATTGATTTTAAGTTTAAATGAAAGGAGAATTACTCTGATTAAGAAATTAAATATAAAATAGATAGCTTCCTTGTCAAAAAATACATTTCTGAGTTTAGACTGGAAATGAAGCAAGAAATGAATGGTATATCGGAAAACCAACAAGAAAGAAATATCCTATCTCAGGGATCTTTCTTCCGATTTCGATAATTTTTATTTTAAATGATAGAATAATCTCCCTGGTTAGGAAATAAAATATAAATTGAACAGGCTTTGTTGTAAGAAAATTGAGTTCTGAATTTAGATTTAAAATTCACCGAGAAATCAATGGATATAGAGACCAACAGGAAAAAAATTTTCTATCTCGGGGATCATATGTCCGATTTCGGTGATTTTAATTTTAATTGAAAGAGAAACATCCCTAATCGGGGATTAAAAGAACTGGTTCCGTAGTTAAAATTCAAAATTCAAAATTTATGGGAAATGAGAACCTATGGGAACAAAATCCCCGATTTTTTTTTTGAAAAATTTAAAAAAAAATATATTTTTCAGGAAATTTTTTTGGAATATTTTATATCCCAATTTATGTGTTTTAGGAATTTTTTTTTTCGGGTTTAGTTAGACTTATTGTTAGAAAAATGATGGGTTTCGATGGAAAAGTACTGAATCGATACCAAATTTCATATCACTTCGATCCGCTGAAAGGAAAAACAAGAATAAATAATTAAAATATTTTTAAATTTATTTTCAATTTCATCATTTCGACGATAAATTTATTTACAAATAAATAATTAAATAAAAATATCGAAAGCCAAGAAAAAAATTCCAAAAAATTGTTTCCAAATTTTTTATTATTTTTACAGTCAAGTTAATAAGTTCGTCTGTCATTTACCAGCTAATTATCGGCATTAATTCTTTAAATTAACCATTTCGGTTAAGACGAATATTAGATGTTAAGAGAAGACTTATTTCATATTATTTTACCCGTTACCCTGTAATTAAATTTAAACTAAAACGAACAAAAATAATCCGGCAAAATTCCGTTGTGCCTGGGGATATTTGAATTCGTCACACACTTCTTTGAATAAAATCTGTGCGGGAGGCGAATTGGGAATTTTATTTTCGATAGTCGCCTTTATTACAGAAAATATTGCAAAATAAGTGAATAATTTTTTTGAATTAAAAATAAAATAAAGAAATAAAAAATAAACTTATATTCCAACCCAATGAACTTGTAACGATTTTTTCTTATTTTCCATTACATTTCTTCTGCTTTAAGTAAAGTCTCTTTGCATAACTCTCTACAACAAATTGTAGAAAATGTTCTTAAAATATAATATAAATGCATGTCAGTATTCTTGAAAAAGAACAGGGTGATTCATATTTTCTCAGAGGAAAATGCGGTCTCATAACTTGAAGAGTTAACCTTAACCCTTTATTAGCCATGATACTCTGATTAATCTACCTACCGTCCAAGCTAACTCTACAATTATTTCTATCACCCTCTCTGAATAACTGTTAATTTGTTAATTAATATTCCAGAGAGGTTTATCATAATATATTAATTTAATTATTAATATATTTATTAATTATTTTAATTGGTAATTAAAACAACAGTAAGTACAACTAAATTAGTAATGCGTGCGTAAAAAAATCGTTGTATTTAACTCATTAAATTTTGTATGTACGTTGCATGAAAATCAGGACTGGTAATCATGTAAAAATCATTCAAAAATAATTGATATCTCAAGACGAGTAGATGTCTTATAAGACGTTTTTTAGGCATCTCTATACGATTATACGTCTTTTAGACTCAATACGAGGAGACCATCTTTTCAATATATCGCATTTATTGAATCTTTAATACGTCTCTGGAATTTTAGAAAAGAATGAGACGTCGTAAAGTTGTCGTATATATGTCAAAATTAATCAATCAGATGATAAGCGTCTTGCAGATGTAATTTTTTGTAGTAAGTCTCAGAGAGCGCTGAGATGTTATTTTGTTCAATATTTAATTTAGAGATTGTTAGATAAATCTTATAACCAGTGGTGTGCGGTCAACATCTCGATAAGTTCGTCAACATCTCCAGTGGTGTGCAGAATTTTATAACCGCTTAACAAAATGTTAGGGGTTTGCTTTATTAAAGAGAACATTAGAATTAAAATTCTAATTCTAAGAGAACATTACTCCGTGCCGAATATTTTCTTCGACCGGAAAAAAATGTAAAAACGCAGAACGTTGCTTTGACAGTTAGGTAAAAATACAAATTAGATATTTCGGAAAAGTTGAAATTTCGTAAAGGCTCCTACCAAGAAATTTGAATATCGGACATCGCGACATTTTGATCTGGATTTCCCGATAATTTTGTTCAGATTCAGAAAAAGGTAATGATGCAAGAAGTTTATATATGCGTTGAGGAGAAATAGAAAAATTTGAAAGCTAAACATTTCGTACTAAAGCTCTACAAAAACTTAAAAGCTCCCAGAAAGCTTTATTTCCTTAATCTTATTTTTTCCGCCTGAAAGTCTATTTTCTATTCGAATAACGATTCATTAACGAAATTTCATATTTTCTCAAAAAACAGCATCAAAAATATCGAACGCTCATTGAAAGCTTAAAATTTAAATGCCATTTTATATTATTTGGAATTGAATTTTTATCCGATTCATTCAATTTAAATGAAATATGGAATTTTCCCAAAAAGCTTATCGAAATAATTAAAAGCGCAACGAAAACTCTAACTTTCGATCGTTTAACGAAATTTTAAATTTTCCCAAAATGAAGCTTTGAAAATCTCAAAAGCTTATTGAAAGCTCAAAATTAAAATGTCATTTTATATAATTTGCAATCTAATTTATATTCAATTCTTTAAATATAACTAAAATAAGACATTTTCACCGGAAACTTATCCAAACGTTTAATCCGGAAGCCAATCCTTTACGTTTAGAAATCCATTTTGTAGAAATTTCTTCCAGTTTTTAATTTTCCACGGAACTTTTTATCGAAAATTTCGGATTTCATTTAAATTTAATTATTGGGAGAAAAATTAGATTCCATGCTGCCTAAATTAATATTTTAATTAAAAGTTTTTGATGAGCTTTGGGAATTTCCCTAAAGCTTTTTCAGAAAATCTTCAAATTCTCTGATTTTAAATTATTACGTCAATGGATAGTATAGATTGTTAGAAAACAATCTTTCACTGATCGGAAGATTTGCCAGATAGGCCAGATGTCGAGCACTTTATTGTGTAACGCCTTTTCTTCCCCCTACCTACCAAAATGAGCCCTTCAAAAATGAATTCTGAATATTGTTCGTTAAGGAAAGTAACCAGAGGATCCAATATACCGTATCATTGTCTAAATTTAAGGGGGTCCATTACCCATACCCAACTTCATGCGATTTATTTCGGATTAAATCTTTCGATTATGAAAAAAAATTCCGATTTTCACATTTTCAAGAAATGTTCTAATTTGAAGAAATAATTGGATTTAAAAAAAACATTCCAAAATTTTCAAAAATAATTTATTGTGAGAAATTTTTAAAAATGTTTTCCCAAAATTGTCAATATTGCAAATGTTTCTCATTTCTCAGAAATCGATCATCGATATTTCACCCCCAACAAAATTTCGAGGGTTAATTTTTTTTAAATTTTGAGAATTTATTTTGTTTATTTGAAAACAATTCTGCGTAATTAGATTTTCCATGTCCCGAAGAAAATTCTTAGAAAATCGAATTATTAATTACAAGCAAAATCGAAGATTCCTTCGTAAGAAATATTTTTTTCCATCATCTGAAATTACCACGATTTATGATGTTCTTTTATGAAAAAAATTCCTTATCTCAAAATTGGATGCCCCTAATTCTTCGATTTTGGTCTTGAATTAAAGAAGAACCTTCCAGGTATTCCAGGAAACGACTCACTTTTTTTCGAAAAATTTCGAAATTTCGATCGTCACACCGGACTATACTATGTACATTAATACGTCTCTAGAATTTTAGATGAGAATTAGACGTCGTAAGGGTTAGGGTTTGCAGCCCCGGGATCCCGGGATCCCGAAATCCCGGGATTATAGTTATTTCAATCCCGGGATTTCGGGATTGAAATTTTTTCCTCATCAACAATTTCTAAGAATTTAATTTTCAGAAAGATTACTTTTTTTTTATGAATACTTAGAATTTTTTTTTTGCAATTATTTTTTTCTCAGCAAAATAATCCAAAAATAATCCTTTATTTATGACGTAGTCAAGATATAATTACTATTATTTCACATCTTTTATATTTTTTTTTATTAAAAATCGGGCACGCGTAAGAAAATTTGCATTAATTTTTACACTGGAAATAATTTTTAATAAGAAAAGCCCGCAAATAAGAAGTCGTTTGAAGGATGAAACGCTGGACGAGCTATGTTTTCTGAAAGCCTATTTAAAGAATCACAAGAAATAAAGAATTTTTTTTAATTTCATTATGTATGTAGTATTTTTTATTTGTTATTGTTATTATCATGAATTAAGGGGTCAGTTCCCAATCTCGAAGACTTTTTTCAAACATTTTTTTTTCATATTGTAGAAGAATTTATTTTATTACTTCCAACTTTTTATACAAAGAAGGGATCTTAAAGTGCTACAGAAAATAAAGTATTTTTAAATGGAAAGTCTCGCTGGTACGGCTACCTGATACGGCTAGTACGGCTACTATTTGAATCTGGCGGACACGATAACTTAACTTTGGAGCTTCTGGAAAAAAATTCAAAGAAGTTATTGAAGAGAAAGCTTGTCGCTATGGTCCAAACCAAAAACATTCACATCCATGGGAAAAAAAACAAAATGGCGGATTTTTGAAATTTTCGATCTTTTTTTCGACATACATTGTTTTAAAATGGGAGCTACGCATGTGTCGAACATACCATAAAAATTTCAGATAAATAGGTGCAATAGTTTTTTTTATATGATGTCCGCCAGGTCGAAAAACATTGTATTGAGAAAAATTCGATTTACTTTTAT
>JANTOP010000753.1:0-19120 GCA_027564815.1 Symmerus nobilis
AATGACAAAAGGTCATCGATCAAAATGGTACATATTTGGTTTAATAAAGTTCATTTGAAATAAAAAAATTTTTCGTTCGAATTTCGACAAAAAAAGGCTCAATACTTTTTCCCCCACCCAATATTTTATTTCGTACCACTGCTATTTCGCTATGTGCAATAGTATTTTATTTCAGACGATTTTTATTACAGGTTTTCCTCAACCTCAACCCTAGAATATTCCTCATATCGTCAATTTATGATTGATTGACCGGTCCAGCCGAATTTTATCATTTTTTTTATCAAAAAAATATTCCCCATCCTCAACCCTAACAATATCCCCCATATGGTCAATTTTTGATTTTTTGACCGATCCACCCGAATTGTATCATTTTTTTTTCAAATAAATGTTCCCCAACCTTAACTGGAAGGATGTCCCTCATATCGTAACTAAATATGAAGAAAATACTTCTAGCTATTTCAAAATAATAACTAAGAAATTTATCTGAAAAAGAAGAAATATTTCCGACAACCTGAAACAAAAATCGTCTGAAACAAAATACTATTGCACATAACGAAATAGCGGTGGTACGAAATAAACTATTTTATTTCCAAGTTTTCCATGTGAAATAATTAGTTCAAATAACTATTTCATGTTTTGCGTGAAATAACAATTAGTTCAAATAATATTTCCAAAAGTGACTATTTCGAAATACTATTTTATTTGTGATGTTTTCGATGGTCGGGTCGAAATAAAAAATTTGTATACAAATAAAATAACTACTATTTCTCCCCAGCTCTGCATTTTCCGCATCTTACCGAAATTTATCCGTATTGTTCCCTACTTTCCATTATGTCAACTTCCTAATTTTTATACGTTTTCTCAAATTTTCTACCCTCTTTTTCTAGAAAGTATCCGCCTCTTCGGACTTTTCCAAGTTTGTCGATATTTTCGCAAGTTTTCTGATTTTCCAACACGAGTTTAACAAATTTTACCATGTTTTTTCCGACTTTTATCTCGCATTTTTGCGATTTTTACGGGACTTTATTTTTTTACTTTGTTTTGAAATCTAGCAATTTACTGGACTTGTCCTGAATATTTCCCGCATTTAATTAAATTCTCTAAATATCGTCCAATTAAATCCTACTACATCAATCTCAACATGTTCTTGGTCTGCTCAACATGTTCTTATCAGATTTGTCTGAATTTTCCCAATATTTTACAAACTTTACCTATACTTTTTTGCCATACGCCGATTTCTATCGACTTTCAAAATATTGCCCGTATTTTTCTTAAATTTATCCAGCTTTGCCCGAGGTTTTATGAACTTTAAAGTTTTAAGGATGAATTTTAAATCGTATAGTGTGCAACTTATATTGGAAAGGGCGGGAAGCTATAAAATTCCTGTAATTGAAAACTATAAAAGTACTAAGCGTTAATCCTAGATAGAATTTACATTATATTCGAATCCCATTTTTCGAAGGATACCCTGCATCGACCCTTCTAAAATCAAGGGGTGAATTTAATAGAAAACTTTGCTCCACAATTTCTTCATTTAACCCTTAGGTTTACTTCCAAGTGACCTGATTTTCCGGTTCCCAAAGAAAAATTTCCCAAAAATTTCAGTTTTCCACAAGTCAGTCAGAAACATTTTATGAAATCGAAAAATTGCTTGTAAAAAAAACGAAAAAATTCAAATCGGTTAATTATTTGAAAAAGTTTTTAATATAAACTCTTCATAAAATTATTTAGAAAATATTGAAATTCCATCGTTAAATTTACTATCAAATCTATTTTATCTCGGGATAATTAAATTTACCTGAAATGGGAAACTTAGGTTAAAGAAGTCTGTGGAAAATTAAAATCGCTACGGAGGCTTTAATGAATTGAATTGAAAGCAAATTATCATGAAGGCATCCATAGTTCCTGTTTACCCTTTCTTGAATAATTAATCAATCGGGATGAAATTTTGAATAAATATAATATGCTATCGATGAGCTTTCGAGATTTTGAAGCATTTTTTTGTTGGGAACAGTTGAAATATCATGAAAGGCCGATATTTGGATAGAAAACTGATTTTAAAATGTAAAAAATTAAATTTCAAACTTAAAGCTTTCTTTGACCTAACAATGGACTGAGAAAGCGAAAATTTTATTTTTCCTTTAAATTTAATGAATCGAATTAAATTAAAAAAATTCGATTCCAGCTGTGGGATTTTGCTAAGTCGAGTAGATGCGACTCGACAGAAAAATGCATAGAGATTTTATCTACACAGTAAAAATATGTATGCATTTCATTGTAGAGTCGTATCTACTCGACTTACCAAAATCCCAGCGCAAATTATATAAAATATTATTATTATTTTAAGCTTTGAATCAGCATTCGAGATTTTGAAAGCTTTATTTTGGAGAGAGTTCTGGAGAAAGTTTATTTTGAAGACACCTTTCGTTAAATGGCCGTTATCTGGATAGAAAAGTAATTTTTACACGTGATGAATTAAGTTCGAAACTTAGAGCTTTCGATGCGCTTTTAATATTTTGGACAAGCTTTTGCGAAAATTCCAAATTTCTTTTAAATTTAATGAATCGGATAAATATTTGATGCTAAATTATATAAAATTACATATTAATTTTATAATTTCAATAAGCTTTCTAGAATTTCGAAGTTTTTTAGGGCGAAATTTGAAATTCCGTTAAATGATCGTTATTGGGATAGAAAATATATTTAAAACGTTAATAATCAAGTTCGGAGAAATTAAGCTTTCTGCGAGCTTATAAGTTTTTACAGAGCTTTTGTACGAAAAGTTTAGTTTTGATATTTTTGTAATATTCCTCAACTAATATATAAACTTTCTGCATTATTAGATTTGTTCGATCCGAAGAAAATTATCCGGAAATCCAGATAAATTTTCGCGTTATCGCGATATTCAAATTTCTCGGTGCGAGCCTTTACGAATTTTTGATTTTCTCTTACATAAATTTCAACTTTTCCGAAATATTTCATTTTTGTATATTTATCTAACTGTCAAAGCAACTTTCTGGGTTTTTACATTTCTTTTCCGGCCGAAGAAAATATTCGGCATGCACTCAGTAAAAGCACTGAGTACTGTTCTCTTGAATAAAGAAAACGCATATGATAAAGGCTGTAACATTTTGTTAAGGGATCATACAGTTCTGCATACTTTATGGATATGTTGTTACCGTACGCCACTGGCGGTAAGAAAGTAAAAAAAATTAAGTTGGGTCTTTACCGTGTCCTGACAGGATTTCTATATGCGTTCAACACACTTCATGTTATTTATACTATCAACCACTTACATATATGCATTATATTCAAATTTATAACAAAAATTGAAAGGTTAATTGCCCGATTCCCAACTCAAGGCTTAAATAAATGATATTTAAATTATGTCCAGAACGGATGGAAATTGAACCAAATGACCCAGACATTAGATATGATCATTACTTCTGGGTGTTTTTCTTTGCCAAAAATAAAAAAAAGTTGAAACATAACGAAAAGCATTACCTTATCAAATTCCATCGAATGATTACATAATGGGATTGTTCAAGCAAAAAGAAAAATTTGAAAATTGGATGGAAAATTCAATGGGTATGAGAAGCATGTTCGTAGCGAATAATAAAAATAGAAAAACCAAATGTAATAATACTGATTCTTATACCATTAACACGGTGTTAAATTGAATTTTTTAATTTTTTTAGAATATAGGTAAGTAATACAATACACATATAGAATTGGAAAAATCGTTATCTCGTCAAGGACGTTACATTTCTTTATAATCAATATAAAAGAAGGATATAGAAGAATCTTTATATGATGTGTCAATGAAAAATCCCGCATTTCTCTTGCAAAATTTTCTATTTATATACAGAATGTCAAAATATATAAAAATTATAAAAATCCTTGAAGCTATTTTTCACGTATTTTCCCTGGTTAGGTATTTTCAGGTCATATTTCTTCCAGAAAAAGATTTTGTGTCATCTTTTCGGATACACAAGTGTCGACTATAATTTTCTTCAAGTGAAAATTATATATATCATGTTTACATATCATTTTTCAACAGCTCCATGAAAAATGGTTAAAATTCCATAAGAACAGAAATGGAATAGTGAAGCATACGAGTAGCTTTCAGCTGAGATTCTTCAATGAGAATATAATAATAAATTTATTTTAATGTAAACTTCAATCTTCAACCATGATTTCTCAAACCAAGCTACCTACAGAGTTTTTATTAAAAATGAAATTATAAAATAATATAAAAGTTGATTAAAGAACATTAATAAATCGTACAGAGAATTTGTTGTTCTTAAAGCTATCAACTTCCGTATTATGTAACCCAGAAAATTTGCATAAATAGTATGTACATTGTACAATATATAAACTCAATAAAAAAATTTGCTTAGCCGCCTTATACAATATGGATATAAATAATAGTTGTTTCCGTAAATGTCGAAGCTTCCTGGTTCTTGAAAATAAAAAGGCTGGTAATAGATAAAAATACATTACCATGGAAAATCCACCCACACAACATAGTACATACTCTTCCTGAATATGACAAATTATGCATGAAATAAAAAAAAAATCAACCATTCTGTACCTAATAACAGCACTGTCACTTTTCTAAATGCTCATCATCATTATATCAAATTTGAAAGCTGTAGGCTAAGTTTTATGAACCTTTTGCGGAGAGTTATGCCGATGAGTTTTTATTATACTAGTCGTTGGCAAGTAAAAATAAAATCTCTCATAATATACTATATGAAATTTATTCATATTCACAGAATAATAATGGACGAGAAACCAAAACGGTTATATCATCACAAAAGAGGATACCGTCAGAACCTAACCAGTTTGATGATGATGAAAATGAGTATATAGAGTGTTGGAATGATGGGAAGATGGGAACACACCACATTTTATTAAACCCAATTCCTAACTTTTCCCCGGTCATACTGTTATTACTCTCATCAAATTACATTTTAGTTTGTATAATAAAATTATGCAACCATCCAGATCATCTCGCTCCACATAATATTACAGGATACCGGCCAACCGACCGACCGACGGATGGACGATTCTTTGAATTTAAGTATATAAATTCCTAGCCCCAGAAAATCTATATGTTAGTTGACCATCACTTTATAAGCGGTTGGGGAACACTCATCCGTTACAGAGTAATAAACGAACAATAGACAAGATACATATGAGAGATTATACGATGCTTATAGATGTGGAAATGAGATGATAAAGTCGATGTACTTGTAGAGCATATTACCGTATAAAACTAAGTAATTTTTTTCCATCTCCGGGTTGTATGACCTACTATACTTTAAAGCTTTTATTTCGCGTTAATAGAGATTGAATGATGTTTATTAATTCGGAAAAATTTTGTTAGTATAAATTATAATTATCTTTTTATATGTAATATATACTAAGGCCAACATTAATTTCTAATTGATTGTCACATTTTATGAAAGCGCCAGTAGAAGATGAAATTATCAAATATAAAGTTTTAGACTTTTTCCATTGTCCTACATTATCCTGTCTAAATATTCTTTTATTACAGACCTTCTGTGGTCTTTTACAAATATATTTAGAATGAAAACACAATTAATTTACTTTTATAATTACATTTTTAAGATATTTGATAGACGTATAAATAAATAAAAATAATTTAGAGGAAATAAATCAACCAAGTAAATATTTATTTAAATACATACACTAAACAAGTGACGTGCGGTCAATATCTCCATAAGGTGTGCAGAATATGAAGTTATGAAGTACTTAACAAACGTTACCACCCTTATTAGTTTCATTAGGTCTTCTGATTGTTGCTTGTGAAACTTCAAGTATGAAATCACATAGCCATGATAATAATTTTCAAAAATATGAAAACTCGAAGAAATCCATAAGTTTTGGATGTAATTTTTTACGTTTTGAAACCCATTTTTCTGCCAAATATTTCACTGCAGCGAAATTTGAAATTTTCGCCGAGAAGCTTTTATGAAAGTTCACTGAGAGCTTTTAATAAAAACTTTATTTTATTTATTTTTCATCGGATTAATGAAATTTAAGTCGAAACTGAAATTTTCATTCAGAAGCATTTGAAAAACTTATAAGCTCAAAGAAAGCTTTGAGTTTTTGATATAGATTTATACGCACTGAAACCTATTTTCCATTTAAATAATTGTGTTATATTGAAATGTAAATTTTTGTAACGAAAAACTCTGTTGAAATCCCCTAAGGTTATCGAAAGCTTTTAATTAAACTATCGGATTAATGAAATTTGAAAAATTTGAAAGTTCAAACAAAGCTTTATGTTTCGGATGTAATTTTATACGTTTAGAAACCCATATTCCTGCCGAATAATTTTACAGCAACGAAATATAAAATTTTCTCAAAAAACCTCTATTAAAGTCACTAAAGTTGATAAAGAGCTTTTAATAGAAACTTTCATCTGTTTATTTGGAATCTCCATTTTATCCGATTGATTAAATTTGAATCAAGAGTGAAATTTCTATCCAATAGGTTTTCAAAATTGGAAAAGCTCAAAGAAAGCTTTAAGTTTGGAATTTAATTTTGTTTGTTTCCTAACGTATTTTTCTGTCAAATAATTTCACTGCATATTTAATCAAAAGAAACTTTTTTATAGTCAAGAACGTTCACTGAAAGCTTTTAATAGAAATTTTATTTTGTTTGTTTGAAATCTACTTTTTATCGGATTAATGAAATTTGAATCGAAATTTTAGTTTTCCTCAAAAGGCTTTTTGAAAATTTTTAAGCTCAAAGAATGCTTTAAGTTTCGGATGAAATTTTAAACGTTTCGTAAATGTTCTAGCAAAAATAATTTTAACCAACGAACTTTAAAATTTTCTCGGAAAAGCTCTATTAAAGTCATTTAAATTCATTGAGAGCTTTTAACTATAAAAACTTTACTTTATTTATTTGGCATCTACTTTACATCGGATTAACGAAATTTGTTTCGAAAGAATCGGAACAAAAATTCATGGAAATTGGAAAATTTCGTCAATATCGCCAAATTTTATGAAATTCGGGAAATAAAAAAAAAACGGAAATGTGGTTATCCCACAAGTTTTAATTTTAAAATGACTGCAAGAATATACATATAAAATTCATGGACCTTTGCATTGGACTTGATATCTATCACCACGTACCTGAAGGTGTTCATAAAAATTCAACCAAAACCAAAAAAACTTGCTTAATACCCGTAACTATTTTTTCACAGTAAATGTGAGAAAACAACTTAAAACTTTTTGAATTGAAAACCACGTTTTTCTCTGGTTAATATCTAGTTTGTTTTCCCTAATTTTCATATGAATTCATATTGAAAAACTTTACATAAGAAATTTTACGGATAGCTTACAGTAAATATTGCATATTTTAATTTATTCTTGGTAAATGTAAATTTATTAAATTCCTAGAATCAATTTCAGACTAATTGCAACTGAAAAGATATTTTAATTTAGGAATTTTCGAAGTAGCTATCTCTTTCATATATGTTAATATTTTTCTATAGAAATTATTTACCCCAAGATAAACTGATGCATAAGTTTAATTTAGATATAAAATTGCACATTTCCCAAATTAATTTCCTTTGATGATTTTATGGAAACTATGACAAAAATTATCAAAGACCCTCATACTTCAGAACAAAAGCCTGCCTCTTTGATTTAAAATTCAAGTTATGACCTACTTTATAGATAGGAAAGTTTATATTTGATGCTATGAAATACCTTATTCCACTAATAAAATATTCTTAAGTGTAAAATAACAATTTAAGTTTGAATAATCTCATCGATGGCTTATGTTAATTACCATTCGAGGTATTGCAGGTGTTAAACAAATTTTCTACGGTAGGAAGCTGAGGTTTTGTAGCTAACAATCAAGTTGATTTAATGAACATAATAATTAATTTATATTATACTAACTGACCCGACAGACGATGTCCTGTACCATCGTTCGAATCGTGAGTTATGGTCATAGAAAAATCCCCGCGAAACAAGCACGTTCAGCTCTTCCCGAATTTTCCAATTTTACGGGCAACGTTTACAATTTTTCTTTTCCTTAACCTTATTTGGACTATTACGAATATTTAAAAAAAATCGGTCCAGCCGTTCTCAACTGATGCGCTTACTAACGGACAGCATTTCATTTTTATTATATAGATTTTGAAAGATAATTTAACTTGATAATTTATGATCTGAAATTAGACATTAGAATGAAATTAATTACGAAAATTCTACTAACTATAATTCACATTTTCTACATCTTTCGAAAAAAATATGGGGTGGTTGGATGAAATTGGTCCCTGAAGCTGGTCATTGTTGGGCTGTAAATGGTAC
Source organism: Symmerus nobilis (assembly GCA_027564815.1). Classification (NCBI taxonomy): domain Eukaryota; kingdom Metazoa; phylum Arthropoda; class Insecta; order Diptera; family Mycetophilidae; genus Symmerus; species Symmerus nobilis. The sequence goes on from JANTOP010000753.1 coordinate 8,361, forward strand.
ATTGGATTTATGAATACTTTTATTATAATTTTTCAAAACTTCCTCCCAAATTTTACAAGTTTTTCTTATTAGCTTTTTCGACTTATTTCGCGATTTTCCCAGCCATCTCAGCAGACTTCCCGATTTTTCTCGGCTTTTCACTACTATTTCCCAATACTATTTTCATTGAATTCCAAAGAGAATGAAAAAAAAAAAACGAATACCAAGGAATGCAAATTTATTTCCGATCGAATTCACTGAAATTTTTATCTTGGCAATAATATTGACGCAACACACTTGGCGAGTTGACTTTATATATATTGGGATTTTATAATTATTAGGAATGATCTAATCTAATTCTCAACCTTTCCTAGAACATGAAATTTCAAGCTTTCTATTCTTGAAATTTCAAGCTTATTGAGACTTAATTTTCATTAAGTGAAATTTTTGAATTTTTGCAATATTGGAGAAAGTTAAAATAAATGCAAAATAAATTGAAAGTTGATCAATAAAATTACCTTGCCTATTGCGGTTTGATGAAAATATATTCTTAACCAAACTGAAATTGACGACTTCCTAAGGGACGCGTATTTGAATGGTAGGATTGTAATTGTAGGTATAATTTGAAGTCAAGTAATTTCTAGTTAATGGTAATTTAAAATATTTCTGGTAACTAATATGATCCGTATCAGAATTGTGGCATATTGCGAAGTTGACGAATATTGAAGAATTAGAATCATTCTAATTGTAATCGCTACAATTTCTGGACCAGAACGAGATTTTTAGATTTAATTTCAGATTTTTCGAGAGATGGATCTCTTCCACGAGATTTAAGGAGATAGTTGTCTGCCCATTTTTCATATATAATCGAGGTACCATTTCTCTAAAACTACCCTAGCGATTTTCTTCAAATTTTGCAGGCTCTATTGGCTATAAAATAAGAATGTTGTCTGTAGGATTTAAAAAAAAAATTACGGATTTTACACCATGTTGAAATATTTTTTTTTCATATGAATTTCAACTTGCTGTAAAATCTGTAATTTTTTTTTTATCCTCCAGGTAACATTATTATTTTATAGCCGAGATAGAGCCTGCAAAATTTGAAAAAAATCGATAATAACAATAATAATAATGATTAAAAAAAAATAACAATAACAATCAATATTATCAAATTCTAAATTTTTGCAAAATTGTTTCAAAGCGCTACGCTTTTATCTGTCATAACTTGTAAGCAATAGTTGTGAGATAAATTTGGTTTATTCAAAAGTTGTAGGTAATTGTGTTCTCTACAACTTTGTAAATAATTCGTAAACTCTAAAATGTAGCGGAAACGAGATAATCTCAAAAAACGCAGATTTTGACCGCCATTTTCCAAGATGGCGGCACCGGTGGCGACTTCTCGTGTTTACAAAATTCAGGGTTTCATAAGGGCCCCAAAATTAACAAAGTGGCCGAATATAAACTTTTCCCGACCTTTTGCAAGGCAGAACTACCCATTGACTGGGGTCAATTGTCAAATGACTAAATTGCCCTGCAAAGTATTATTCAGTCATCGCGTTAAAAAAAATTGGTGGAGGTTTAATTATCAATAGCAATGATTTCAAATTCAATAAGTTAAGTACTTCACATAGCTTCTTCTTTATATTTTAGAAGACTTATTTTACTTATTTTCAATTCAATTTATTTAAATACGGTAGAGAAATCTCGAATTTTAAATAATTATTTGTACGTTTAGAAATCTAATTTTAATTCGAATAATTAAAAATTAAATTTCAATAAAATCTGACACGTTCTTAAAAAAGGTCTTACAAAAGCATTAAATACTCAAAAGTAAGCGTCAACTTTGCGATGTAATTTTATTCGAATTGAAACCTACTTTCCTTCTATCTAAATAATTTAACTGCTGCGATACTCAAAATATTACGGCAAAAGCTCCTCGCAAACTTACGAGCTCACCGAAAGCTTTAAGTTTTGAATAATATTTTGAGCGCATTCAAATTAAATTTTCATCTGAATAATTAAATTTTAAGCAAATCCGAATTCTCCCAACAAAAGCTCCACAAAAGCTTCACTAAAGCTTAAAAACTCAAAGTATATTTTGGGTTTGGGACACAATTTTAATCGTATTGATACCCATTTTCCATCCAAATAATTTAACTGAAACGGAACTGAAAATGTTCTCAAAAAAGCTCCACATAATATTACGAGGTCAGCGAAATCTTTAATTGTAAAATTATAATTGTAATTAAATATTAAAGCTCAATAAAAACTTTCGGTTTCATACAATACAATTTCATATGTTTTGAAACCTATTTTCCATATAAATATTTAAATGGTAACGAAACTCAAAATGTTTCTGCAAAATAATTTCAATTTGAAAAGACTGTCTCTCGAAAAGTTTCGGTAATTTTCACTCCATGACAGTAAGTATATTATTATAGCCAAAATATTTAACTTTTGGTATTGCGAAGTGCTTCGGAAATATTAGGTGTGTGAATAAGTTCTTTGTATTGAAGTTCGTTGCATTTCAAAAATAAGATAAAACCAAACTTAGATGATTGAGTATCATAATTCGGGACCAAGAATTTGCGAGCCCTAACTTTGTTGATCGGGTCAATCAAATTATCAGGTTGCCCAAATTGTAATAGACATTTTAGATTAGGTAAACCTCGAAAGTTGAAATCGTAAAGTAAATTAAGTTTTTTAAAAACATATTATAATATTACAACTTCCTGAAAAAGAAGTCGCATCTATTAGTGAATTAATTTACGAGGTCCTTGGTGTTAGGTGATATACTTTCCCGGTGTACAGGAAAAAATGGTATAATATGATTTATGGAGAATAGTTTCTCATATATACCAATAGTTCCTCAACTTATATACAATACAAGTATATATATATATCATCCAACATATTCATTGGTAATTTGAAAGTTTTCCAGCGATTATAGCGCTGGGTTGAAATCGTCGAAAGGTAAACAAATTGTGATAGTTAATATTAGCTAAAGAATATTAACTATTTCCGTAGAAAACTATTCCTTCAAGTATTGGCTGAAAGGTTTTCACAGGATGAGACAAAAGTAGGACACCGTATCAGTATGTTAATGTCAGAGCATATAATAGTACAATTCTATTAATATTTTAATTTATAATGAACATCACCAATTTACACAGGCACACTGGTACTTTAAAAACAATAGATTCATTTTAACTGTTATTTGTCTTTAATATAAAAGAATCTATTGTTTAATTCAATTGGTTTAATTGTTCAAACAAATTGTAAATGATACTATAATTTCATTGTATATTTTTTAAACGATGTACGTACATATTATCTATTTAATTTAATCTATTCATACGGGAAAAAATCTTTTATATTTGCAATTGTTAGGAAAGAATTCGTACAATTTCTTTTACAAAATCATCAAAAGTAAACGATAATGAATATATATTTCAAACTTTCACAACTCCTTTCCATACACCTTTCAATTAAATTCTTAAAAGGATAATAGCTTGCCGAAATAAATATTTGGAAAAATAAAAGTAAATGAACCCTTTTCAAATACTTCTTAACATCCTAACCGCAAAGATGCATGGTGATTATACTTTTTAATTCTCAATAAATAATTTGCTATTCTTAACTCCTTAGCTACCATATAATGTGATGTTTATCTCAATCGCTAATGACTTTTTGTGCTACCGTCCTTGTATAAATACTCCCCGTATCTACGGTTTATTTTCTCGTAACCTCTTGAATAATATATTTTTGTTTTATTAGACTTTCACTTTCCTCCTTCAATAGCTTATAAAGTGGGCTTATCCTCCTGATGGGTATATTTAGGAATATAAAGAAGAATGAACGTATAAGTGCCAAAACTTCTATCGACATGTTATACGAAAGTATCGCGCGCCCAAAGAAAAAGAAAACTTTCTCCCAAGTACTTTAGTATTAAAATATCTTTGTGTAGCTGAATGAAAAAAAAAATGTGGGTATAGAACACTTTCCCGATAATATTTACTACACAAGGGCAAAAAGTCGTTCCCAAACATTATTCGGATAATAATAAGAAAAAAATTAGATGAAAAAAGTTTCAACACAGTAAAGATTTATTTTTTCCTTGTTAACGGTTTTTCGAATTTGGCCATAAAATAAATATTTTCCTTTGAGAGAGGTGATAGTATAGGAAGTAGCCCACCGGCTATTCGATAAAAGGAAAGATATCTACAAGAGTGACTTTTTTCCCCCATACCGGCCCGATTTGGAAAATTGCTGAAAAGCTAAAGAGTTAGCTCACCCTCCCATCCATTAACCACTTCTGATTTTTTTTATCTCCCTATGCTTTTATGAAAAGACCCAACATTTTCCGACCGGTGCTTGAACAAACAAAAATAAAAATCGCTTTTGTTCAAATATGCTTATGACCATCGTTTGGCCAAAAAAAAATAAAATTATACGTTTCACTCGGAAAACTTTCCTGATTATATATATTTCAACATCAGCTCAAATGACCGCCTTATAGTGATCTTTGAAATGGTCATACGAGATGTTTGTTCAAAACTCCACCGACCCCACTCATTCTTGACAAAACCCATAAATTCGTTGAATTTTGTAACTTCATTCGCTTTTTTTTTAAGAGAATAAATTATATAATGGTAATGATGAGCATGATGATATAGGGTTAGTTTGGATGGGGGCGTTAGAGAAAAACTTTCTCAAGTGTGCGGTAAAAATGGTATAATGATTCAAACACATGGGATTTTTCATGGACCAGAAATTCTCATAGTTGGGTGTTAGCAAATACACTCAGGTGATGACCTTCTCCCTCTAATTTCGGATGTAGATTTCGTTAATATATCGGATATTTTTGTTCAACTGTTGTTGGAATGAATTTTAATGATAGTTAGAAAATTGCTTTCCTACCCTCAGAAAAAAGGTAATTTGGAAATTGATTGCTTCACAAAAGACAAACAAATATATGTGCGGTTCTAAAAGGATTGGTGAGATATTAATGACCTTAATGTAGCAATAAAGTGTTTGTTTTTCGGGGCCATGGCTAACCTTTTTCTTTTGAAGTGATTCAAGTTAACAATTTTCCTATATGATATTAGGTAACTTTCTTTCTGAGTATACCCGTTCATATAACAATTGGATATTAAAATAATGGAATTTACTCTAAATGAAATAAGCAAGAAATAAGGAATTAGTTAGAAATAATAAACACAATAGCTGCCATCAAGCTGCACCCTTACTTTTATATCTCAGTATAAGTCTTTAGGAGCCCTACCAATACTTCTATCCAACTTACATTAATTACAGCAACAGCTACGTCTTTCTTATTATTTACTTGTAATGAAGAGAGATGTAGTGCTTCCAGCTGCGGAATTTTGATAAGTCGAGTCGATACGACACGACAAAGAAATTCATACATATGTTTACTGCGCAGATAATATTTGTATGAAGTTTTCTGTCGAGTCGCATCGACTCGACTTAGCAAAATCCCACAGCAGGTGGTAATTTATCTTAGTACTTACATTTATTCAAAACTTCCGGACAAGACATGAACCTTGGCCAGGACGGCAGAATATTCTGCCAATTCGTCAGTTGCTCCGACACAAACCGACTGTATCACAAAATGTTACTCTTTTGATGGTCAATACGTCATTTAGATACCAGATACGAAATTGTGGGATTCGAACTCTACTATGGGAGATAACGAAATTCCTCTTCCGTTAAAATCTACTTTGACGGATCTAAAACGAATGACGTTTTAGTATGCGGACGAGATTTTATTCGGAAAAGCTGCAACTACAAGAGTCCTATAGACTATAAGATGTCTACAGTGTCTTACAAACGGAAATCCTTGCAATTTGCAATAAAGAAAGCTGTAGAGCTACTGAAAAGTAATGAACTTCAGGAAGTATCAGGATACCAGGTATCAGGATACCAGGATCATACTCTACGTAGATAACCAACTGAGCACGTTGGCAAAAAAGAGATAAATGAGCTAGCTGACCCAAGAGTGAAAATCCCACTACAGCTAGTTCTTAAGAACCTGGAGGGCTTAGCCATTAATCTCCCAACGCAGCATGTAAAACTATGAACAATTGCGTTATCTGTAGGCAGCTATGTCCTGAAACAAACATAAAACACACCTCTTATTGGTCGGCATCATTACCGGCAACTGTATCATGACAAACTGGTACGGTGTTCTGACAGATGATTTCTGTCCCAGCTTAGGGTACCTAACCGGGTAGATTGCATTTGTGATATCCACACATTCGTAAGCGCGTGCATATTGCATGCTATTGGTGTAGCAGTGCCTGACGGGGTTGCAGGATCCGTCACAGCTGTGGCTATTGCTACCGCTTGACTATATCGCGGCCCCTGTATGCGGGTACAGAAATATACACGTATACATTTGGGGTTGCGGAAGTCCGACCAGAAACTTCGAAATAAAACTGGTACCATGGGGACTGGGTGCCCACAGTGCGGGGTGACATTGTGCCGGTCGCGGTGAGGTCCCTGTTCCGAGTGTAACGTGAGAGTTGTGGCTTGCCCTCGGGTTATTGCTAAGGGGTATCAACCTTGCAGTTCGATGAAAATCGGAGGGCCGTGCTGATAAAGCGAAAGGTAAGTGCGAAGGACCCATTTCACATTTTGAGCTTTGGAAAAATTCTGGTTTTTACCGACCAGTAAGTTCTTTCTTTTTGTTTAAAAAAATTACGGTTGTAACGGTGTACGAAGGAATCGCAATCAGCCTTATGGATTCACGCCGACGCGCAGTAGTGATACTGAGCCTAGCGTGCTGTAACCTAATCCCACTATATATTACATATATTTTCACTTACAGGAAAACTCCATCCGCTGTCTGACTTCGATTTCGATAATTTTTGGATATGTTGAAGTTCACGAAAAAATAAGAGATTTTTAATTTTTTCTTGAAGGGGTGATATCTACTCTTGAAATTGGGGTGAAAAGTGGTGTAGATTTACTGTTTAGCATAGAAGAAGTGCACCTATCGACACGAAATAAAAAGCAAAATGTTTTTTATTATGAATAATGAAAATTATATATCCTATTTTCCATGTGACCCCCAGTTGGGGGGTGAGCCCCTATTAAACGTAATTAACTTTTACTTCTTTTCGATATAACTGATCGAATTATCATCCGATTTTAATGAAATAAATTTTAAATCTTATTGGTTTAATCTCTAGTTTACAATTTTTTTTGTTATCCCCTAAACGAGAAATATCTGTTTCTTGCACGTAATATGTCTCAAAATTGCTTCCGATCTTAAAGTGATGTATGGGGGAGTTGTCCATTGGGTCAAGCTGGACCTAAGAAAGATCTTGAATAAATCGCCGCCTGCGTATAGATGACGCTTTTGGTAAAAATCAGTTTTTTGCCACAAGTGAATACTAAATGGCAACTGATTTCAAACCGATGTATGTGAAAGTTATTCGTATGTTCAAAATGAAGTTGGAAAACCACCGTCCACCGATAGATGGCGCTGATGGTAAAAAAATCAATATTATTTTGTATGGTAGATTCCTGGTGTCGAAAAAATACCCAAAATTTGACTTTAACGACAAAGTTGTTCAGTATGCAAAAGTGCATCCTGCAAGAATGTTCATTGTACAGTAGGTGACATTGGGTTTCGGTTGCGTGTAAATAGAAAGTAATGCACCACAAAGTTGTTACGCACACAATTGCCCATATAGGGAAGTACAGCACAATGTGTAGTTTGATTAACCCTTTAACGGCGGGGGAAAAAATGTTTGTTCGGGAGAGAAAGTGTTAATCGAAAATTTGTTCAATCGATTCCAATTCGCGTAGGAATCAATTGGCGTTTGAATTTTTTCGCTTCGAAATCGCAGGAGGACAGCAGGAGGAGTTCCTTGTTAGTACTATGGTACTACTTATTAACTAGGTACAAGTTAATTAATATACTTATAGCTATTTTGTAAGTATTAGGTTGTAGCGACCTTTGGAAGAAAAGTCGCCCATTTAAATTTTATACCCAGAATTTTGCATTTTTAATTTTTATTTATAATTTTATACTACCAAATTATTCCCTCTGGCCCATCACCGGTGAAGAATTTGATGAACGATGACTCGTTATTCCTGCTTTCTCCTAATGATAAATAATGCTGCCAAAAATGTTGTCAATATCCATTATTAATCCGCCTTACTACCATACCGCTCGCTAAATTTTCCAATTTCACCTTTAATGTTACTTTGCGTGTTTTTTTTATTGATTAAAATCACTCTTCGTCTTCTAAATATTTTCTTAATTTTAATTAAATTTATTAAGTTTTAATTTTTTTGACTTTGATTCCTGAACCTTTCTCGGTGATGACTCGTCCTCGAATTGTTATTTTTTTTCGATTTTTTACTTATTCCCTCTATATTTTTATTTATACTCTCGAACCCTGTTTTTATTGCTTGTGTCAAATGTATACGGTTTATGTTCGACTTATAATGTATTTCCTGGCGGTTCCAAAGTACTTGAAAATCTATTCAAATCAGTGATGGGCGCCTAATAATGATGGGCCTTTCTAAACTTTCTTAATTCTAGGTACAGATACAGATTCACGATAATGGCGTTACAAGGTGCATTATTAGTTAGTATATTCCAATCCCGCCTTAGAAATCTTGGAACAATAAAATCTGATTTAAAAAGTAAGTTATTATATTATATAAAAATTAACATTTAATATAGTGATTTATATGATTAGACAGTCATGTTAATAATAATTTTAATTTAATATTAATATTTACAGACGAATAGAAGAATTTTATAATTTAAAAGTAATAATCCAAGTAATAATTCTTATTTTATCAATCAGTTATCTTGATCTAATTATATTTTCCTATTTTTTCCGCATTTATAATGAATGAAAAATGAAAGAAAACTCGGAATTCTTTTGCCAGCCAAGAAAAGTCAGATTTCATCTGTTAAGCAATAAATATTCCTGTGAAGGAAACATTAAATTACAATTGAATTGTACTTAAGAGGAACATTTTTTTCCCATATCTTTTATTCATTCATTTATCACCTTTTCACATCCTGTTTTTTAAGGATTATCATTTGTTACAAATTCTACATTTTAATATAAAATTTTATTTATCTAGCAATATGGGCCTTACAGAGATTGACTTTTAAATTTATGGAAATCAGAGTTACAAGGGGTTCAGATATATTTCATTTAGATTTCGCTTAATTATTAAAAAAGGCATTTAAAATTAATTCAGAAATAAGTGAATGCTAAATTTATTTCTTTATGTAGGCTGTCAATCTTTTTGATAAAAAGTTGGAAATGAAACAATAATATTGTAATCAAAAATATGACAATTTCTTATTATTAAAACAAAAAAATATCCTGGAATATTTATAACCAATTTATTTGATATTTCTGTCTATCTTCTATCTATATTATATTTCCTTTTAACTTAATTTTATTACAAAAAAAAAAATGAAATAACATGTTTAATATTTTATCAGGAGCGTAACATGTGGAAGTGACAGAAACATGTCGCTGACACAAATTTTAATTAAATTTCACCTCTAAAATAATTTCTATTTTAATATTGTTTTCGTATAGATAATACAGACATTTTTCTTATTATAGATTTTCAATTATAAAATTGTTATCATCTTTTTCAGGATATGTTGTTTGATCTTTGCAATTTATAAATTTATAACAACATTTTTATATCAAAGTAAAAGTTTTTCCATCGTATGGTAGAATTTTATAAAAGTGCTTATCTCGAATATAATATTGTAGATTAATTTCATCTAAATTTAAGAATTATAATATTATATTAGGGTGGGTCAACCCCCTATAGGCAAATTTTTTTTTGTAGATTTCTGTAATATGGCTTAAAGGTTGGCCTCATATTAGAGCAATAATAATCTTTTATAAATTACATTTTTTTAAAATTAAGTCTGGTGGTTTAAGGGGGTCACTTCCTCAGTCGTTCTCCATACAAAAAACCTGATTTTCATGTACGTTTTTCTAGAAAACTACTGGGCTGATTTCTCTGAAATTTTATACACATGTTCTTACCTCTAAAGTACACCTTTTAAGCAGAGGCAAGAGCAAGAGGCAAGCGACTGGAATAAAACAATGCTTTACATCTGGTGGAATCAAAAGAGTTTAGTTTACCGTGAACTCTTAAAATCTAGCGAAATGTTAATATGATAACAGCTACTCATCAATTTGAACTATGTATTGATTTAAAAAACGACTAGAATGAGGCAGAAGAGACGGCAAATATATTCTTCTTCACGACAACCGTGTGCCATAGCGCAACCGTTGAAAAATACATGAAAGCATTGAATTACGAAGTCTTACCTCACCCGCCTTATTCACCTGACTTGGCTCCATCGGGTTATTATTTGTTTGCATCAATGTCGCATGCCCTCAGAGACCAGAGCTTCTAAACTTATGAAAAACTTTTTTTGGAAGGGAATCCGCAAGCTATCCGAAAGATTGGGAAAATAAGGCATCCTGAATACCGTATTCCTATGGATGGATTTTATAAATTAATGAAAGTCGTAAAATTATATGGAAATTGAAAAATTAAAATTTAATAATATTTTTACAATATAAAATTTGATGAAATTTAGGAAGTTTCATGAGAATCCTTGGGCAATTTTCTTCTAATTTTTAATTAGAATAGATTATAAATAATTGAAATAGTAGGTATGTAACTATTGATTTTGGATGATTTATTGAATTCTTCTTCATTTTCAGAGGGTTCTTAAAAATTTTGAG
>JANTOP010000764.1:0-19116 GCA_027564815.1 Symmerus nobilis
ATTAAAAAGTAATTTAAAAATTAAAAATTCTATCGTATGTGCATTTTTGACTGAAATTTTTAGAGGTTTTGTCATATGTTCTGCAAAATGCGTATACGGTAAGTATGCTAAGGTCTAGTATAAGGAAGTAAACTTATCATAACGCTGTATTTCTCTCTTGGTATGGGTTGTTATCAAGAAGTCGGGCTCCATTGAATATATTATTACAAATATAAAAAGAGGATATTATATATTACTAAAATTACCATTAACTCATTTTTTTCCAAAAGTGGACTGACTTCTTGTTCTACTTTCAAAAAAAACGGCTCATTTATTCAATTAAATTAATTGGTGAGGTTTTTTTCAGTTTTTCATTTAACATAGTTTCTTAATCGAAGCCGCGTTGGTTTTTCCAATCCAAAGCGCTAAAAAAGAATTCAAAAATTGGAACATTATAGTGGATAATAATCGTCCTTAGGTATATATATAATTATATGATATACAACAGTCCAAAAGAATTTTTCGAATGTCCTTGCAATAGATTTGCTCCTTTTCCTTGTTGGTACAATAGGAAGTGTTCTTAGATATTACTTTTTATGCGAAAATAGACGATTTAAACAACGCTCTTGCTGAATTTTTATCTATGTTTCCTTGATGAATAAATAATAACAATTTTCTTTAAATTAAAAATTATGTAATACGTAATAAATTAAAAGCATTAAAAATGAAAATTGTGAACGGTGTGAAAATTTAATGAACACACAAAAAATGAAACAGAAAAATCATGTTCATTATATCTCGCCCCATGAAGGTGTTCACACACTCTTATATGCATGCAATCATTAAAAGTCACACATGTATCTTGCTTTGAAAAACTGCTTTTCTCCTTATAATTATTATCTGCTTTTTTTTGCTACCTGCAGTCGGTAAACTTTTCATAATATTAAGAGCTTTTTTCTTCTTTTTTTATGTGTTTTTTAATATACCAATTATGATGTATTCATAAACAGGGTAAATGAAATATTGTGGATAATTTAATATTCCGAATACATAAACATTTTCATATTATTTAAGGAATTTTGTATTACCATTTAGAGACGTTATTAAGTGATTTGGCTGGTCCAAATATAGTAATGCATTAAAATCTTCTGTTGGAATTCACCGATTCATTATTCTGTTTTTACTATATTTCCTGTATTTTGTCTATATATCGAAGAAAAAACGACAGAGGCCGTCTAAGATTTGATGTTCTCACCCCTGCGCCCTGCATTGTTTTATTACAAATTTTTAATTGCATTTGAATATAATTGGCTAATCGTATTAAATAAGTCATTTAAGACTGTAACTATTCATTTTTACAACTGTACCTACTCCTGGGCAGTGCGTTACAAGAGTAAAGCTCATACCATTCAAATTTAACTCGTGCTCCTCAGCTTAAGTCGACTTAAGTTCCGAACTCTAATAATGCCCTATATAGTGGTTTACTTGTATTTACCGATATAGTAGTTCACTTGACAGTCACGAAAAAACTCGTCTTATGACTTTAAATTCGTCTACTAAGATATTCATTTACAACACCGATGATTATCTTTACATCAAGCATTTCTTACACACTCTGTAAAAATATGGAACAGTCATTGTGCACTATATACCAATCTCTGCTGCTTCCTTCTTCCCTGAAATAAATTCAACTAGGTGGTTTACCTTTTATATAGTCGTACATATAGAATTCGTATATATATTCTCACATGAGATACAGTCCATCTATCCGTAATTACATAATAATCTTTTAATTTTATTGTCAAGGGCGTGCTACTATGCCAGTAATGAGAGTATCATGATTTACTGGTTATAGAAAATATTATACTTATTTATAATTATATTAATTAATACGTCTTATAATCCTAAATGTAAGAAACAAATCAGGGACACCACTGGTTATTCTGTTCCATCTTCCAAATAATGATGTACAAAATAAAATGTTTCCTCTTTTTTTCAGTATTTATTTTTTACTCCTGAAAGATGATGATTATGATGCTAAGGATAATAAAGAAAATCTGAGATTATGAATAGTTTAGGATTTGAACGGTTTTTTCTTTCGTATATTGTCTGCCTTATGGGGATTTTTGTTTTAATATTCATTTTAATTATATTATTATATTAATTTTCAGAAGAAGTACAACAAAAGTACCACCTGTTCGATGTTCATTTTCAGAAGATAAAATTTTAACGATGAATAGAAATTGCTGATTTTATTTTTTGTTTACATTTAATATGAGGACTCGAGAAAATCCTGGCGAATCTTATTATTATAGTTTGACTTTGGTTGCTAAAATGATCATTTTTGATAGTAAAATTTTTTAATTTCTATTTTAAGTCTATTCCGGAGCTGATGGAACAAGACCTTGAAATTAAGCATAATTGGCTAGAAGTACATTAGGAACGCATTATCTGTTATAATTTAGAATATTTCGAATCACCGAATCCCTTCAATTTTTAACCATATTTACTAAACATATACGGAAAGATATAAGCTTCAACGATCAAGAGCTATAAACATTTGATTATTTATTAATATTTGAAATTACCTTCTGTTCAAATTGAACCGAACTGTGCAAATAAAACAACAATGGTTAATTATTCTTTAATATTTACTTTATCCCCTTCAAAATAATCACCATCGGAGATGATACACATATGCCAACGTTTGATCCAATCTTCAAAACATTTTTGGCAGGCCGATTTCGGAAGCATTCTCTTTTATGACTTCTCTCATAGTCTCTAATAGTCTCAAAATGTTTTCCACGGAGTGTTCATTTTAGTTTGGGAAGCAAGAAAAAGTCACACGGGATCATATCCCGCGAATATGATGATATGGTCTCAGCGACAGTTTTGCGATGTTTTTTTGAAGACAATTCAGTAATTTTTCCACAAGTCGCACCGCAAACTGTCGCATGCCCGAAACATCATGTAAAATATCATGCGCGGATCCAGTCGATCTATCAAGCTGCCCATCTATATTTCTTATGGTCACACAACGATTGTGAGCACAATTTTCATTACTTTATCGACGTTTTCATCGTTTATTGATGTTGCCGGACGAGAAGCGTGAGGAAAGTTGTCAACTGATGTACGACCCTCTTTGAATAATTTGTACCACTCAAATGTCTGCGTATATGTTAGAGCGGACTCCCCCTAGGTTTTCTGCATTTTCAATACATTTTCAATACAAGAAATTCCGTTGGTAAAACACAATTTCAAACACACTCTTTACTCAACTTTTTTTTCGATTATAAAATTCGCAGATTAGACTCGAGGTCAACTTGTTTACAAAGCAATAACTAAGAAACTGCGCACAGTGACGGTACTTCAAATTGATGACCCCCCGCAAAATATTATTCGGGCCCATACCACAAAAAAGAAACAAATTTTTATGAATATTTTAATCAAAAAATACCATAAACAAAAGAAAAAGAGAGAAAAAATAAAAATAATAAAATAAATAAATAAAATAAAAAAATAAAATTAATAATAAAACCTTTAATCGTCGGACAGTACCCATTAGTCGGCCACTTGTGTTTTATAATGTTTAAAATATTTGAATTTAACTCAAGAAATTACCATAAGTATTTTACTTCATTTATTAAAATTATATGTCCGATTATTGTTACCGACTGTGGACGACCACTAGTGATATGTGTCCGTCTACCGGTGATTTTGGGATGTTTGTACTTTATATCTTCCGCGTAATTAATGATTATAAATTTTTTTTTATTTCTTTTGAGGAATTACGTCTAAACTCCTGTAGAATCATCTAAATAATGTAGGTGACGACAAATGCTTCAGCAGATTTGAAATAAAGTAAATTATATGCAGCATAACGATTAAGTGTTCGACAATCGGCGGTTTTACCCTATTTAAAATTTGAAGTCTTTCCTCCTAGATTTTAAATTTGCAAAATCTCTAATTACATCTTTTACTTCCATATTTTTTGCCGCCTTCGCTTCAATTCCTAATAAGGAGAGATTATGCAACCGTTGTTGGCCTGTTGTATTGCGTAAATAATTGTTTATTGAAAATGTTGTGGACTGGGTGCAGTTCACAACATCCGTCCCTCCTAAAAGAAAAATAATTTGCGCCGAATGAACAAGAGGCGTTAATTATTTTTTTAAATTATGTTAATATGAATTTGTCTATCTTTTGCTGATTGAAAAAAAACGCTAATCATTGAATTTAGTTGTTTTAGCGCCGAATAAAAACCATAACTATTACTAAAAAAAACCTATTACCCAAAGTTGAAACAAATCTAAAACCTATTAACTAAAATTATTGAATTAAGCTGGGTTTGCGCCGAATAATGGAAAGAATTACTGAATTTTCTAATTACATAGTCTGTACAGTAAGGTAGTTCGATTTTGTATGAAAAAATTAAAGTTGTTTTTTTTTCAAAAAAGTGGGGGTCTAAAAAGTTGCGCAATAGTGTTCTGATAACTTTTGGGAAAAAATTTTTTTAAAAAATAATGTTTAGAACTTCCACCAAAGTGATTTGTAAATTATTGACACTTTTTTGCTAGATATTTTTATTTACCTCACTGTCAACGAACGCTTATTTCAATTACCATTCTGTAAAAGGCATTTTACTAGAGAAGTATTAGATTTTGAATTATGTAAAAAAAAAAAATTTGATATTCGATGGTTTAGTTCAAGTTTTCAGTAATCACTTGAAAAATTTTTGAAAAATGAGAGAAAAAGTTCATATATTTTAATATAAAAAAGTATTGCACAATTTTTTTTTCTTGTATTTATGTTGACCATTTGTTGGAGAATTTTATTATCTTTCGAAAACAATAATTAGATTTTCATTATATTGAAATGTTGCTGAGATATTCAATATTTAGTACGAGAACTACATTCGATTTTATATTAATTTCGTTTTCCATATTCAATATCACAAGTTGTACAGTCAATGTATTTTCTAATTTTAGTACCAACAATATTACTAACTCCCTAAGGCAGGTCCATAACTTAAATCTTTGGGTTTCCATAACAACGATTGACATAATTAAAAATATTGTGAGGGGTCCCAGTCCGGCTTTCTTAATTATTAAAATTATTATGGTTCGTTCGATATGTACGTACATATTCTTACATTTAACCGTTTATACCACACACATCTACTAACTGAATCTGAAATTTGGGTTCCCATATCTGACTTAATAATTAAGTATTTTGCTTTTCCGTGTACCACCTTTCATTCTAAACTTTTTTTGTGTAGGTATAAATATAAATACGACTTACGCCATCTTCTAATAACAGCACATTTAAATGTGTTTTTCATTTACAATTTTCATTCTCGATAGCGTTTTCATAAAACATTTCGGCCTCTTATATTACTATATTCAATATATAATTTTTTGTTTATAATAATAATTGTGTCCTTTTCTAAAAAGCGTCTTTATATTATCAATTAAGGTCTCCCATACATACAAGGTTATAAATAAATAAAATGATATCTCATCTGGTTAAATACCGTTATGTCAAAGATCTGCAACCAAGAGTACCGTTGCTTGCATAGATAGGAAATATATAAAAAGGAGAAAGTCATATAAAAACTGGTCCATATAAGTAGAAATCTTGTTATCCTAAAATTTTTTATGCATAGGAACGAGTAAAAAAAATAAGTATTCCATCCCAACTACGGAAAATTGTGTAAGCCATACATTTTATATTCAATGCTTTTTGCTTATTGCGTAAATGGAAAATGTGGTTATTTTTATGACCGCCCTGTTCAGTTGCAATTTTGTTTTTCCCTTAAAACATTATTATCCCTCGGTTGTCTAAATATAGCCTTTTAATAAGATGAGTTTAGGATATTATATGTGATATAGTATAAAGGTATATAAATCGTTAAATTAGGCTCTATGTGTGTAGAAAGTCTCGCATTTCCTCAAAATAAAATTGTAGAAAATATGAGGAGAAAAAAGAAAACCGCTTGATTAAGTTTCTTTTTTTACGACCATTCAACATATTTATAGCATATTGACATGTCAACAAGGGATAAATGAAAGAAAATGTGGGTCGTCGAGTGGTACAAGATGGCAAGAGGGAACCCTTTTCTTTTCATAGTCATGAATAAAAATAAGTTAATATTATTTACTCAACATCAATTTTCTAGAACTCAATGATGAAAATCTACAATGTTAAATATCATTTTAAATCCTGTATTGCTTGAATCAAGGTCTGTTAGCAAGCCTTAAAAAAATAAATAATAAATCCGTTCTACCAAACTCCGAAACCATCCAATATGAGGTCGAGTAGAATTTATTATTTTACAAAAATAGAAAAAAATAACTGAAAAATTTACAAATCTCTTGTAATATGTAAGATAACTATGTTTTATATTCTCCTAAATGTTTGGGCTATCTGCCCGGTCTACTCGACTCAACTTAAGTTTCAGTCTACGAAAACTATGTTATTTTCTACATACGTTTTGACTGAATCTTTGAAGATGATCTTAAAGCTCCTGCGTAAGTAATAAAATCTATCAAACGATATTTTAGTGGCACCACTAAGTAATAGTGTTATAAAATATATTATCATTTTCAGTAATTGTCAAAATTTTCTTTGCAATTAATTTTTTGATTATAGTGCTATTTTCTCCAGAATATTGATATAATATTCTAAACAGCAATACATTCAACGAATATAAAAGTAAGGAGTTTGAATATCATTGATTTATTTTGTGATTACGAATAATAAGGGAAACAACCACTCGAAAAAGCTATTTTCCCTGATGGATGAATATTTCCAAAACATTTACGGTTTTTATCGTTCCCCTTTGTTGTATGGATAAGGAAAAAGTGAACGATTTTTATTTGCAAAATAATTTTTCTTATTTTTTTTTTTTCATACTTTCAATGTCAAAGGGAATTTCAATATTTCCATCAAACCGTTGGATTGTATTATGGTAATGAAAGATTTCTTTACAATATGAAGAGCAAAAGTCTGACAAGATTGTATTCTCCCCACACATTGAAAAATTCAAACATTGTTTCACATTGAATTCGATCACGATTACCCTGTCCTTAATCAATTGTATACCTTAGTATACGCCATTATATATCATACCAGTATACCAATCTGTGATAGACTTTCGATTATCAAATGTAAGTATTTACGGAAGAAGAAGAAAATAGAAGAAAATAAAAACTGAGAAAACACTTAGGAAAAATCGTATTTTCTGATTATCGATTATGATATTGACAATGATAATGGGTTCTGCTGTTTTTCCCCAACTGACGCATTATATCTTTTTCTACACCGGAGAATGGATATAGCAGATGACAATAAACGATAATGTACATTATGTCTCATAACTATACCGCGAACATTTTTCTAACAGAAAATAATATTTATATGTTTAAAAAACGGGCGAGGAAAATGTAAGAGAATTTTTAAATGTGAAAAAAAAATTTTAGGAGGATTATCCTCCAATTCCAAATATACACCCTATGTAAAAAGGTGGGTGATGTTGAGAAACGGTTCATGAGGAGTAATAAAAATTTCAATTTTTTCATGCTCTTATACCTCAGACTACCTAATAAATGATTATTAATGATTTAAGTATGAAAATTGATAATATTTAAAATTAAGAATTTTTGCTTACATTACCCGATTATTAATTTTTGAAACATATTTTTTTGTCTCGTTTCAGGTGAGTGTTTCTTCTTGAATTGTGGATCAATATTTTATTGAGTCGTAAATATGATTTTATCGTAGATTAATTCGTTTCGATGAAAATTGGAGAACATTTTAAAAATTAATATTTAAAATTAATTATCTCATTTCTTTGATGCGGTCAGGGGTAAGACAATAATTTAAATTTTTTAATAAATCATATAAGATTCGAATATAACCAAGTTATTTGACAACATTATACTATAATATTTGAAATTTTCAATTATTGAGCGGTCAATTATACAGATAAGTAATCAGCCCGTCAAACCGGTAAATTATATCGGAAAATTTCCAAACAGTTCCACATCAACCGTCAAACTGTAACGAATATAGTTGACAAGTATAAATCAACCGGATAAGTCAAAAATAATAAACATAGAGTCTAATCCATCATCATCATCATCATCTATACCTTTTACTCCTCGAGGGAGCATAGGTGCTTCCATATGGAAGTTTCCGTGACTTATTACGTTTATTTAACGATTGAGACTAGGTATTTGATGTTCCTTTTATTTTGATCATTTCATCCATTGCTGTTGACCAATTACATATTTAATAGCAATGGATTGTGTATTGTTTTTGATGATAACCCCAATCCACAAGGAGTCTCTGTATAAGAATACTGTATATTCTTATACACGGGACCGCCAGCTTTACGTCACCATCCGAAATGACGCGGTTTCAAGTTCGATCATTGAGACGATCACAAATTATTGAGATAATAATTTTTTTTGTGATGTCGACACCTGGCTTCGAACCTGCTACCTCCCTCTTCAAAGGCGGGCGCCATACCCATTATGCCATGAAGAGGTCTACAGTCTAATCCGCTTATAATGAACTCTGAGGGAACCACGAATTTTGTCTATTGTATCCGGAGGTTCATTATATCTGAATATTATCCTTTAATGAATGTTCAGTTGGGACATAGGAAATTGTTTATTATACCCGAGTGTCCGTTATAAGCGGGTCCGGTGGATTACACTGTAGTGGCCGAAACTTCTTGATTAGAGTATATTCAACAAGGCCCCACAAAATTAGTGACAACACCTTGAAGGCATCCATTCACGACTCTCAAATCGTAACTGTACAATTGGTTGCACCTTCATCATCATCATCTATACCTTTTACTCCTCGAGGGAGCATAGGTGCTTCCATATGGAAGTTTCTGTGACTTATTACGATTATTAACGATTGAGGCTAGGTAGTCAATCTATCGCTCAACCGTATTTGTTGTTTCTTTATTTTGATCATTTAACCAGCGTTTATCAAACTGTGCCTCGCGGAGCCCCAAGGTTCCGCAAGGCCTTTTCAGGGGCTCCGCGGTACTGATTTCGTTTTTGCGCCAAAATTGTGGAGGAATTAGGAAATTTAAATCATTAGGGGGAAAAACGAAGTATTATGATAATTATAGTTATAATAAATGGTTTCTCAAAATATTGAGATTGATAAGGGATTTACTGGAACGTTCCGTGATTTCTGGCAGAGAGAAATGTACATTGCGTGCAGTTTCTGAGACTGTAAAAATAAAAAATTATATGAAATCTCGACCCTTGAAAGCATGGCTTTTTAAGATTTTCTGCGACGAGGTGGGTAGTATTCATAATGCTTTATTGATCCATCCTGAAGCTGTCACCTGGACCTTATATGGCCGAGACGGATGTGACAGGAATTTCAATCAAAATCGGCTTATTAATTAGAAATAATTTTTGTAAACTTCCAGTTCAACATCGAAGTGGAAACTGTGCGTCCATATTTGACAAAAAATAAACTTCTTTAAAAAAAAAAATTGGTGCGTTGGGGGCCGTGATTTGTTTGATTTCAAGAACCCCCGGTTTTTACCCAAAAAATATCTAAGAAGATGGGTGGGAGAACAGAAATCTCAAAATCAGATTTGGTCTGAACAAGTTGTCTTTGAACAACCTCGAATCATTTGTTCTTAAATGGCTTAATTATCTAACGTAACTTAACTGCAACGAAATTTGAAATTTTCACCGAAAAGCTTTTATAAAAGCTTTCAATTAGCTTCATTTAATTTATTTGGAATTTACTTTTCATTGGATTACTGAAATTTAAATAAAAGCTGAAATTTTCCTCAGGCAGGTTTTTTAAATCTTTAAAGCTCAAAGTAAGCTTTAAGTGTCGGATGTAGCTTTGTACGCATTGAAACCTATTTTCCATTTAAATAATTGTGCTACAATGAAATTTTAAATTTTGTAAAGAAACTCTTCTCAGACGCCTTTCAGCAGATAACGATATTTAGAAATAATTTAGATTAAGTAATCTAAGAAAATTGAAATGTATAAGTAGATTCAGTGTTTTAATTAAGGGGGGACATCACTTTTGAGGGTCCAAATCATGGCTAATAAGGAATCGTGGCCACAGCAATTGAAGACATGGTTTCGAGAAAAACGAGTTTAAAGTTTTAAGAATATCGGTTTTGTTATCATTTATTGCTGTGCACTGTTACACAAAAATATCTGCCTTGGCTCTAGAATGCGGAATTTTTAGAAATCCTTTAAACCCCCTCCCCCCTATTCTTGATACCTTAATTGACATTTAATACGCAAGAGAAAAAAAAATCGGTTTACCAAAATCGAAAAAGTGATGTCCCCCGTTAATCTAAAATCGAGATTCAGAGATGAAGGTCGTATAAAGGAAAACGTTCCTTATTAATTAGTTGTTTAAATATTTATTTTATGTTAAATAAAGTTCGTTTGTTAATTAATTAATTCGTGTTATTAACTACGTGTCAAATGGCCATCTGTGTACTCTTTTCAATTCCTCAAAGCTGTAGAAAGCTTTTAATCGAAATATTATAGATATTATGTATTTGGAATCTACTTTTCATTGGATTAATGACATTAGAACGATTTTAAAAATTTCCTTCATAAGCTTTTAAAAAACTTTAAAGCTCAAAGAAACCCTTACGATTTAGACATAATTTTTATACGTATTGGGACCGACTTTCCATTCAAATCATTCGAGATTGACCGTGATATGTTAACTTTACACGACGACATTAGTCAATATCTCAACGAAATCCAAACCATTTTTCCTCAGAAGACCTACACGAGCAATTGAAAAATTGTGCATGGGTGAAAAATCCATTTATTTTACTGTTATAAGATATACCAAAAATTTTGTGTAATTATCATAATAATAAAACCAGAGAAAAGGGTTTTTATGAGATTTGAATTCATTCATATTTTAGCTAGAGGCTCCGCAAGCGTTTTTATTAATATAAAGTACTCCGCGACTAAAAAAGTTGGGGAATCCCTGATTTAATCCATTGCCCAATTACATATTTAATAGCAATGGATTGCGTATTGTTTTTGATGATTCCCCCAATACACAAGGAGTCTCTGTATAAGAATACTTATATTCTTATACACGGGTTGCCCCTTCATGATTTTATATTTTACTACTTATCATGGAAATAATACTTTACTAATTTCAACAGGGGCAGTTAGATATAGTATTTAATTTACAAGCTCTGTAATACATTAAAAACTTATATTATCAAAGTTTCCGTCTATATATGAAAAATGGTCCTAAATCGTAATCGTTACAAGAAACATGATGGAAGCTAAATAAGAGGCGCGAAATAAAAGGTTGTTAAGCAAGCGTCAGTTTAATTGTCAATATTCCGTGGTACGTAGATTATTCCTCAAAGGCTCTGTGGGTCAACCCTAAATCCGGACTCCGTCTTATAGCCAAATAGTGTAAAATTGGACATATTATTAACAACTATCCAATTTTTATGAAAGAAAACAAGAAGAAATAATTGTTTCCTGGAAAAATGCCATTCAATCAAGAGAATATCTAATTTATTTTTCCTAACATGAATAAATAATTTTATTTCGTCACAAAAGTTTTTTATTTATCGTTCAATAACCTTGTCTATATATTGATTTCCAAAACAACATTATCCAAATAAATCGAATTCGAAGTCATCGCTCTTTGTTATAAATCCTTAAACATTTATTTTGTATGGTGTTATATTGTATTTCCTACTTAGTACTTAATGGATCAATAAAATAATTTATATCCTTTTGCATTGTGGCCATCATTTTTCATGATGATAAAATGTTGGAAAATATAGGCACAGAAAAATATATTATGTTTCCTCGGGTTTGGTATATGAATCTATTAGATCCTTAAAATATTTCGATTTAATTTTATTTATTTGAATTTAAGTCAAATTTAGTAAAAGGGCCTCTGGTAAGGGAACATTGTACAGTTGAATTGATACTAAATGTATATATGTACGGCATTACACAATACGTCATACTTATACAAAGGTATTATATGCTGGAGGAGTATACTAACTATACAATATATATTCAAAAAATACCTATAAAACATCAAGCTTTGTATGAAATACTGGGCATAAAGATACAATAAATTGAAATATGCAAATTTAAATTCAAAATCATTTATCATTTTCAAACCCAAAGCCGATGTACCCGAACAAGAAACTGAAAGAACTATCAGCCCAAATATGACAATGGAAGAACAAAATGTTTTTACCCAGTCCTAAATATAATCCTAAAAAAATCTTCTTTTTGGCAAAATTTATTGTGACTCCTTTTATGTAATCTTATATTATTATACAACGTCTTTTTTCCTCTTCTCAATGTCCCATTTCTTAACAATTTCTGGTCATCGATCCATGAAAGTTTGTAATCAAAATATATAGAGGAATATTGAAAGTAAGTACATAAATGATATACTATAAATATCCTATATGTATTCCCGACTAATGGAGGCAGTTTTCTTTTGAAGTAATATAGTATAATAATATAAGTGGTTTTTTTTTTGTTATACAATTAAAGGTGATTTTAATATATCCTAAGGTAAATAATACCTGAACGTAATATTATTTATGCCAATGAATAGATTTCTACGTCTGTTCTGAGTGTGTATATAACGCAATTTTCTGAACATCGTTTCATTTAATCGTGACTAAATATATTAGTCATTCGTAATCATTAAAGCAAATCGAGACGCCAAATGCGTCTCGTGCATATCATAATGATTACAGGAGAAAGCTTTATAGGCAATCTCTTTAGCATGATAACGATCAACTGTTCAACACCACAAAGTAGGAAAAAGCTATCGCACTACGATTCATCAGTGGGTTCACGCATATATGGTAATAGAAAATCAAATACAGTTTCGTCGATGTGCCCATACTGTAAAATTTCTCCATTTTATCAATCTCTATTGAACACTGTTTTACTAGGTTGCAATAGTTTCAAACAAATAGTTTCCCAAGCCATTCTCTACAATGTCAAAATCATGTTAATTTAAAATTGTCTTGTAACCTTAAATGAATCTAGAAAACTTTATCTTTCCTGTATTACTATGAAGTGGTCAACAATAGGCATTCGAATGATCAGACGAATATACATATGGGCTCATGTTTCATCCACGAAATGCTCATAAAGAATAATAAAATATTATGGTCAACCATCCTCTGTTTTATAGGATATAAATAGTACATTCGTTAAGTGGACGATTTTCTTACATGCGTGATCCTATCCCATAGTATCCTTTCCATTATATTAACGAATAAAAAGAAAACCAATTAACTATAACCGAGGGTAAAAAACCATAATTCGATATTGAGGATTTTTGGATTTGTGGTTGTTGTAGGCTTTTTGTGTTATTACTTTACGGGAAATTCGTTTCGCTACATTTTCGTTCCAAAAGGGGCATCAGTGTAATCCAAATCAATTTATTTCAATCATCAATTTCAATTTCAATATTAAGATTATAGTAAACATTGGATATTAAGATAGTTCCTTTTAATTTGTAGGGC
Source organism: Symmerus nobilis (assembly GCA_027564815.1). Taxonomy (NCBI): domain Eukaryota; kingdom Metazoa; phylum Arthropoda; class Insecta; order Diptera; family Mycetophilidae; genus Symmerus; species Symmerus nobilis. Next base: position 13,541 of record JANTOP010000764.1, read on the forward strand.
CTAAAGAGAGTTCTAGGTAGCTAAGAAACTATACTATAATTAAGAACCTAACGATTAATTTGTGGATAAAAAAAACGATCATATTTTTTATTTTATTTTCTAATTTATAAGTGCTTCAGCCAATAGTTAAATTTATATATTGTACTTTTTACCTAATAATTTTGGATCTCTTTATATACTATATATTTCACAAAGTAAACAAACGTGGTATTTAATATTTTTCCAAATTATAATTGAACTATAAATACCATATCGCTACCTTAAACATTGCTAGCTGATAAACTAGAAGTCTAAAATAAACTTGTCCGCATCTAAGGTTAGGTGAATTGAAATTAAGGTGATGACGAGATTTCTTTTTCAATCCATACTATTTATAATCCGTATCCGTGTATATATTTATAATATTGCCCATTCATACTCATACGAGTTGTATGTATTATATATTTATGCAAACTTTATATATCTCCAATATCATTTAAGATAGCAAAGATTAAAATTTTTTAGTTCCGTATATTTTATGTAGACATTTGTCCTCTTAACTCAAACCTGCATCCCCATCAATATCATCTATCCATTTTAACTTGGTTTCTTTGGCGAGACAGATATTCCTTTCGTGTTACAAGGCAAAATGCCTTTACATACATTCCGAATACCAAAATATGGAACGGTAAAAAGCAAATGGCAAATAATTTTGAAGGAAATAGTATTGAGAGGAAGAAACAAGGCTGATACGTTAGGAATAAAGTAAAAAAAAATCGTATGAAATTTTCTCTATTTTTCTTTTCTTGTCTCTGGGTATAACCCATTAATCTGATAACAGGATCAAAAAAGAGGTCGTGACAGAATGTCGCATAGCTTAACTAAAAGCTATCATCCATTGGTATATACTTATTTGTATAAATAGAGTAAGAGATATTTGAGTTACACGTTGCCTTGGTTTTCTCATCTTATTCCAGAAATGGGAGATATTTCCTTATATAAAGCTACATATCACCCTTTATTTTCATTACATAATCTCTTATGATATTCAACCATTTTTGTCGATTTATATTTTGCCATTTCATTTTATATAAAATTTAGTTTAACATTGACTTCGAAAACTATATGCTATTTTAAGGATTTTATAAGGGATAATGAATAGGGACTTACTAAACATCAATTTAGTCCATTTCAGTCAGACGACTGAAATAAGAGATAATAACATAACAGTTTCATACTCAATTCACATGTAATTCAATGTACATAGTTAGAATTAGGTAATAGGTTTAAGTTTTAAGTTTGAAGTTAATTTAAAAAAAATATACTAGGTAGATTTGGAAAATCTGCAGAATATTATAATATGTATGTCGTAATGAATTTTTCAGTTAATAAATCGATGACTAGAGCAAAAAGTAAAAGTATGATTTCGGTAAAGTTAAAAAGTAAAATTTCGAAATTATTAAGCTACCTTTGCCATTGCAATCTTTTAGTATATCATCTCCATAATTGCTTGGTGCAATGGTCCTAACCCCAGAAGACATATTGTAAAGAAAGTTAACTGTTATCCTTATGTTTATGTCGCCAAACAACTGGAAAATAGTCCACGAATTATTGATTAATTATGAGAATCTTGATATGTATTTACGTACGTAAAGATAATTATGCTTTTCAATCGCCATTTCTATTCCAATGCATTATGTTTGAAATTATCGTAGATTGTGAAAATTGGCTGCAGAAAAAATATTATTGTTCCAAACGAGACTAATTAAGGCAAAACATAAGTGGTCTATCTACCCACAGTTTCCAAACATTTCAAAACATTTAACAATTACGTAAAGAGGGTCCGTCAATGTATCTTTCATAAGACTTGACAAATCGCAATTCATTATTTGTTCAGGTTTTAAGAATAATGGTTATTCATAATCTAAAATATTATATAAAGTCAACGAGATATATTTTATCAATACGAGAAAATTTTTTCCCAAAGCAGTTTTTCGGAAAATAAATCACTATATTTATATAGTCTAGACTTTTATTGTTTGATATGGAGGATTGTTGAAGGGAAAACTTTTGTAATAATAATTCAGAAAATTTAAAATTTTGAAACAAAACTTCTTAAATTCAATACAAAATGCAATAAAAACCACGTGTATATGTGGGTACAGATTTTTTGCAACATTTCTCTTTCGACTAGGCAGTTTCGAATTGCGATTTCAATATAGAAACACCATAAATATTTATTCCCATACAGGATTTCTTATGTCTACGTTTTTGTATAATGTATATTGTATAGCATGCATCAAAAATGGTGCGTTTTATAAATTCTTTTAAATGTTATGCCCTTGAACCGATGAAGAAGTCGTTCCGGTTAAGGCCCACCGCATATTGAATACAACACACGCCAAACAGACACCGAACCGACGCGACGCATGCGTAATTCTGTAAAACATATTATTAGACGGAGTACCGCTTATTAAACCAAACACACGTCTAGCCGATTTTCACGAGTGTTCTGTTCTATTTCAAATACAGTATCGTGGGTCGTGGGTTCCTTTTTTGTGTGTTTTCTTTGTTGAATGAGCTAGACGAAACGAGACAAGATCTGCGTGTGTTGAGCTCAATATGCGCTACCTTTAAAAAAAAACATCTGCGTTCGTTTGGTGTATGTTCGATGCCTGTTTGGCCTGTGTTGTGTTCAATATGCGGTGGACCTAAGACACGTTTAAGAGAACTGTCATGTGTTTTGCGATTAATTTAATTCATTGTTGTGATTAATACAATTCTAATGTCGAGTTCGATCAAGTTCGATTGACTTCCATCGGTGTATTTCGCTACACCTATGTAAGAGACATCAATAAAATTTAACATTAGATAGAAAGAGATGCATATAGAAATTGGGGAATAGCGTGGAATAGTGTAGTACTGTAGTCAAACGATATAAGTATTTTCTCTTCGTTTTATTCGCGGTTATCTCATGAAGGTCGGAATGATTTTTGGAATATTTCATTAAGGCAATTCACTTTGTACATGGTTATTCAATAGGTGCGATTAGATTTCAAAAGTTAATAAAACAATAGCAATGCATACTAATCAACCAGCGACGGTGTGCGTCGAGCCTTACCTTTAATAAATCTTCATTTACAGATAATCTCCTTTATAAATTCACTCAAGCTAGTTTACTCATAAACTTGTAATGAAAAGACGACTTTTAAATAAATGTTTTCTTTACTTTTCTTTATTTTGTGCATTTTCTTTAATTGTCAATTTATAAATTTGGGCAATGTTATCTTAACACAAAAATCTAACAATGGACTGATTGACTTTAAACCGACTATCTCTATATCTAGATTAGATCAAATTAAATTTTAGTGGCATGTATAATAAATCGATTCACTTTCGTGAACTGCGTATAGTTTTAACTACCGAAGTGTCAAAAAGCAACATCTGCACCTCCAATAAGTGCGAAATAGGGGTAAATTTAAAATTAAAGCTCTTATTTGAACACCCTGTAAAATAAAATTTTCGCTATGAAAATAAATAAAACTATTTCTACGTTTTCGTTATCAGTTTGAAGTTCGATTTGATATCCAACTCAGTTTATCGATGAGACATTGTTACGGCTTGATCTAAAAATGGCTTGAAAACGGCTTTGGTTTGATAACCGGCGTTTAATTTTTTGCAGTGATAGTTTCTTTATACTACGTATCTCATGCATAAACCAATCATGACGCAAATATTATTAAATATCCTATTGCAAAAGAATATAGTCAATATTCAATATGAATTTCGATTATCTCGATAATAATTAATCGGGTAATGAATGTTCTATAATCTGTATCAATAGCTTCCAAATTCGATATTTGAACATACAATACAATACAATACAATACAATACAATACAATACAATACATAGATTTAAAATTAAAACTACTTTTAGTATTAATTCTCTAATTTATTTTTTGTACCACAAATAATGAAATAGTACAAAATAATGTCGATCTGTCTTACATTTTGCCCCTATCCGATGCTCTCCTGCGTATCTACATTGATTTCAATAAATGTACAGTAACAAGTCATTAGTACAGCTGTTCTGCATAATTTATAGATAGATAGATAGATAGCATATTCCTGTTTTGAGTATAAACACCGCCCACTTCACTGATATATAGCACCCGCTCCACGAATATAAAAATATTGGCTCATATTGAGAGTTTGAACATAAATACTAACACATGTTTTCAACATAATAACAGTATGCGAATCTGTGATGTTAACATGAGTGTAATTGCCCTTAATTAAGGGTATTTTAAAACTGGAAGGGTAAAAGAGTAAAATGATTCAGATTAAGAGCATTTTAGAATTTTAGAAATGACTCATTTATTTAATAGTAAAACGCATTAGCCGAGAACTCAATTTAATTACAGGAAAGCATGCAATTATATTTTGCAAATGTGCCAAATAACTTTATCAAGCCGATTTATTTTTTATCACCACAAAGTTTTGCCATTAATGCAAATTCAAGTCGATAAAGATTGCGATATTGTCTTGATATCAAACAGCAACAATCTATAAGAGTGGTTATCTTAAGATTTATACCAGAGAGCAGTTCGAGAAATGACTGAGAGGCTTCCAGCTGATAATGAAATTCTTAAGTGGAGGTTTCGGTATAATTGGCCGAAAATCAAACACACTTTGAAATTTTTTTGAGCACCTGTTGTGACTTAGAGGTCTGGTTTTTATTATCAAATCTTCATTGTATTTTAATCTATTAACACAATTATTATTATTTTTTTCCTAACAAAATGGCATCCAATATGGCAGCTTCAAATTCAATCCTTTTTCAAAACATCACTTTTTTGCGAAGAGCATAGCGTCATCAAATCGTCTAGAAACATGAGAAAAAGCTAAGCCATCAAGGGAACACAATGAAAAATGGAACAAACCTTTAAAATATTAAAACACTCAAAAAAATGACAAAATGACGGGCACTTAAAAAAAAAGTGATTTTTCCCATTGTTTTTTAACTTTGGCCCTTCTGCAAAAAATCTTTGATATTGACAATTTTATCACGTTGTAGGTTTATCCCATAGAGGAAATTGTTTACTTTACTGGGTAATTTGGTTTGGTTTGGGTAACAAGTAATTTGGTTGAATGGTTCAGAAGCTAGACTCTTCGCAGATTTGAAAAAACGAGTTTCGATTAAAACGCGTTTAAAGTTTTCATATAGGTCTTACCCGGTTTCGTAATTGTTTTTTCTCAAACAGTGGCGCATACATAAGGTTTTCAGGGTTGCTGAACACGAATCTGAGTTCAGATTTGAAAAATACAAAATGTGGGAGCCAATATGGCGGGCCCAAAAAGTAAAATATTGATGTATATAAGGGCTTTCGGGGTTGCTGAACACGAATCTTATAAAATCTCAGGAGCACGAATCAGATTTGGAAAATTTATTTAACTTTAAATCGATTTTTTTCATCGAAAAATGTGTACCCTGCCCTTAAAATCTGTGTAGCGGCGTTAATATTGGGTGAGGGAAAAAGTATTGAGCCTTGTTCTCGATTGGTGGCTTTACGATCACATAACTTCGTAACCATCC
>JANTOP010000775.1:0-19109 GCA_027564815.1 Symmerus nobilis
AATTTGCTAATCAAGTCACAATATATTAAACTCGGGAATATCTCTTGAACATTATTACTGAATAATATATTTTAATTGATCCTTAAGGTGGCCAACCACTGATTCCGCACCCTACTTAATTTAAAGTCCAATTTTTTCAAAATATCTCAATAATCGTGTAACAGTTAAATGAAATTTCCATTCCCGCCTATCTTAAAAATAGATTCAAGCAATAGGTTTTTTCGCTTGACAAAATATTTAAATTTAATTAGATTTATTTGCAATTCTAATACTGGTCTACAAAAAAAAATCGCGTTTTAAATGTGACATTTTCACGGGAAGACTTTGCAAATAATAACAAGCTCAGGGAAGGTTTTAAGTTTCGAAACCAATTTTTTACGTTTTCAAATTAATTTCACACTAGATTTTAATCCTGCAACGTAATTGCAAATTTTCTGCAATAAAAAAAGCAAAGTCTCGAAAGCTCATCGAAAGCTTATAATAACAATTTTATTTTACATATTTTATAATTTCATTTTCATCTCATTCATTTATTGTATGTGAAATATGACATTTACGCAGAATAGCTTTGCAAATAATTAAAAGCTCAGGGAAGCTTTAAGTTTAAAATTCAATTTTATAGGTTTTTATACCTATATTTCATCTAGATTAGGATTATTTAATAAAATTTCAAATTTTCAGAAAAATGTGCTTTATATTTACAATTTAGGACTTTTCATTCCTAACGATTTCTAAAATACGTTGTTTTCTTCCGCCCGATATAATTTTCATCATTTCATTTTGTATTTGATCTATCAAATATTTAGCTGTAATTTTCGAGCTAGAAGTTTGAATATGGCACAAATGTCCTGCCATTACCGTATCAAATTTGGCAGAAGTTTCTGCCCATTTAAGAAAATATCCATTATCTTACTCGTAGACTCGTTTCGACGAACCTCTGAAATTAAGATTTCGAAATATAATTTAATTTTGTTGCCTATTTAGTATCGAAGCTTTATATTTACTCAGATGAATTTAAATTCAGTTTGATTTAAAAATTTTAATTTAAAATGCTCGTAGTGGCGCCGCTTTAGAGAGGCGCCCGTGTGCGATGAACAACCTTGCTCCTATAGAAGCGGCGGGATTCTATTGACATGGGTGACGACGTTACATTCAAACAAAAACCTGTGGAATGCAATTGTTTTAAACTTTTCATGTGTGTTGGTTAATGGTTTATTTGATTCGGCCCGGCCCAATTACCGTTTCATTTGTTTATGTCATATAAATAATTCGAACCTAATTCATCTTTTTAAATAATAAATTTAATAAGAATAAAATAATCATTATAAAAATAACTAATTATGACTTTCACTTGAACAGGTAAGTTATTTTTTAATTCAATAATATAAGAAAACTTTTCTACAATCTAAAATATTTGTTGGTTTTGTAGCTGAAGTCGATGAGGAATTGGCGAGGACTCCCCGGACATCTGAAAAGCAAGATAACGAATACGAAATGGAAAATTGTGGGCAAACATTTTCGGTGTAAGTTTAATTTGAATGACAATTTTCTTTACAACAATTCCCTCTCCAAGGAACACCGATTCCAAACTAGCGTTGTGCGGCGTAATCTACATCATGTAGATTACAATATTCCTCGACATGTCATATTGTGTACAATCAAAATTATGTACAGAATGTCGATTACGTAGACTTTTGTCCACAATGCATGCAACTAAAAAAACAAGAAATTATTCAATTCGATCAAAATTTTATTTAATGCAAATTTAACAATAATTTATTATAAAGCAGAATGTAATTCGTTAGTAATATAAGGAGTTATGTCTCCCTGCATCGTCAATATTATTATCAGTGGCGTGCGGTCAACATTTTCATAAGGTGTGCAGAATTTTATAATCCCTTAACAAAATGTTACAGCCTTTATTATGTTTGCTTTATACAGAGAACATTATTCACTGCTGATAGTGACGAATGTTTTCTTTGACAGGAGAAAAATGTGAAGACGCACAAAGTTGTTTTGTCAGTTAGGTAAAAATACAAAAACCAAATATTTCAGGAAAGTTGAAATTTATCTAAGAAAAATCAACATTTCATAAAGGCTGCCACAGAATTTGAATATCAGATATCGCGACATTCGGTCCGGATTTCCCGATAATTTTCTTTCGATCTAAAAAAATTTAACGATGCAGAAAGTTTATAAATTAGCTCTTGAAAGATACAAAAATATCACAACAAAACTTTTCTTACAAAAGCTCCCCAAAAACTTAAAACCTCCCAGAAAGCTTTATTGTCTGTTCTATTTGGAATTGAATTTTTATCCCATTCATTAGCTACGTTTATGTGGAGTGAAAAAGCTAAATAATACCGTATTGTAATAGAAATTAGGGTTTCTCTACCGGGATTTCTCGTTCCCGATTTCCCGGTAAATTCACAAATATATCTATTCCCGATTTCCCGAGAAAAAAATTCAATTCCCGGGATTTTAAACATTTATCACCATATAACTGGAAAATAAATATTTCAAAACTACTTATTTTATTTAAAAATATTTGAAAACAAAGTAATCAGTGACTTTCTTGTTTACATGATTATGCAGGTGTGCAATACAAATTTTTTAAAAAACAAAGCGTGTGTGTATCTTTGCTGTTTATATTTTTAAAAAATATTTTATTTGAACACATTGGAAAATTAACAAAAAATTTTAAGATGCTCTTAGTTGCTCTCCTTTGCATTAAACCAACCTTAGTGGAAAGTGAAAGGGTATTTTCGACTACTGGCCTTTTTTTCACTAAAATTAGGACACTACTTAACGACATTATGCGCTATTTTGTCTCAGAACTCATTTTAGGAACTCTTCCGATAAATAACTTTTTTTTGTTCTATTGGTAATTAAGTTTTTTGTTTTAATGAAAAAAGAAATGAATATTTGAATTGTTTTTTTAAATTAACAAATTTTTTTTAATTATTAGACATTAAAATCCGGTTTTCCCGGAATCCCGGGAATAACTTCGAAGTATTCTCGTTTCCCGGGATTCATTATTTGCCGGGAAATGAGAAACCCTAGTAGAAATCCTACTTCTAGAACGATTTATACCGATGAGTTGAAATATTTTGATCCTTTGTTTCACACACATTTATATATCTTTCGTTTCACTATGATGAATGATATTGAAATTAAATTCTTCTTATGTTTACCTTAGTAAAATCTAAATGTAAAATTATGTAATTCTAAATCTACATAAAAACTGAATCAAACTGGATGCTTACATAACAAATTATGCATGTGTTTATTCCGGCGATAATGCAGCATAATGCGGCATAAGTTCTATCGGCATAAACGTAGCTATTGAATTTAAATGAATTATGAAATTTTCACAAAATGTTTGTCCAAACTATAAAAAGTGCAACGAAAGCTAAAAGTTTTAAACTTGATTTTGTACGTGTAAAAATCTATTTTTTATTCAGATATCAGCTCTTTCACCAAATTTCAAACATTTCGAATGCTCATTGTAGGCATATATTTATGTAAAGTGTCAGGCAGATAAATGAATTTTTCAAGAAACGGCAAACGAAGACAACGATTGCCTCGATGATAATTTGTCTTCATTTCAGTTCATAAAAGCTTTCGTAGAGATTTTAATTTTCCGTAGAGTTTTTTTTAACGAAAGTTTCCATTTTTTTTAAATTATTTATCGGAAGATAAAATAGATTTGATGATGAATAAGCAAATATTTTTATTAAAAGCTTTAGATAAGTTTTGTTAAAGCTCTTTTCAGACAATTTTAAATTTCAATGACGTTAAATTATTGGGATAGAAAATAGATTTTAGAACGTATAAATTTCAAACCGAAATGTAAAATATTTTTCAGCTCTTAATTTTCCACACGACTTTTCAATGAAAATTACGGATTTCATTTATAATTTTAATTATTTGGAGAAAAATTAGATGTCGTACTGCCTAAAATAATATTTTAATTGAAAGCTTTCGGTGAGCTTTTGAAACTTTCTTTAAATTTTTTCAGAAAATCTACAATTTCAATGATTTTAAATTAGTAGAATGGAAAACGAATTTCAAAGCGTATAATCCGATACGAAAATAAGACTTCAGGAACCACATATCCTTTCACTGATCAGAAGAATCCCCAAATAGGTGGACCATAGGCCAGATTTCGAGACTTTTCTTTTGTACCACCTTTCCTTCCCCTTATAATTCAATCTAAAGTTTAATAAATTAGTAAAATGGTTCAAAGTTATTAAAAAAAAAAACTTGAGTTAGCAATTTGCAGCAATAAAAATTGGTCAGGATTTTGTTCATATTTCAGGTGTGCTCTGCTTTATGGGGATCGACCATGAAAATTATGATCAGTTCAGCTTTTTTAATATAACTAGTAAATAAATAAATAAATAAATAATTTAATAAATAATTAAGTAAATAAATAATTTAATTAATAGATGAGAACTTAAATTTTTGGAAGTTTCAATGCTATTTCATCAACAATTATAGGCTTTTCAGTAGCCTTCTCATACATTTTATCAGCGTAAAATCATATTTCGTACGGCTCCTATGGTTTTGATATGAATATGAATGGTTCCAAGGCTCTGGACTCGGGTTGCTAGATAATTCCTTGTACTAAAACCATCTGACATTTCAATTTGTCGTCCTTCAACTTATGTCAACATAGAAAAAATATTTAAAACGAAATTTTTTCTCGATAAATTTTATTAAAAATCACAAACAAATCGAACAATTTCCAGATATTCAGATCAGATGTAGTTGAAATTTTCGAACTAAATAATTAACAAAATCGAGAAATTTAAAGAATTAATCTTTAAATTACGACACGAATTTGGTTCGCTGCACAGAGAATTCTGAAAGAAAAAAAAATCGATTGATAAAGAAAGTTTCTTATCAAATAAAAAATGTTCGAGATTATCTCATAAAAATCCCCTTTCCAAAATTAATTTTGACCCACAAATTGATAAAAAATAAAATGACATTCATCCGCGATCCTTGCGGAATAGTTTGTGTTATCGTCACGTATTTGGCTATATTTTATGCCGATTATGTGGTCACTCGATGGATTATCATACTGACAATGCAAAATAGGTAAGTACCGACTACCGAATCGACCGATTCTATTAAAAATTTCAATTTCAGTTTATGGGGTCCAATTCACGTTGTCGGTTTCAATACAATAATCTTTATGTTGGCATTGGCCCATTTAAAAGCTGTCCTATCCGATCCGGGAACAGTACCATTACCGCAAATGCGATTAGACTTTTCCGATTACCATGCAAATGGTAACGGACAAGATTCGGACGAATGGACCGTATGTATGCGTTGTGAAACGTATCGACCACCACGAGCCCATCATTGCCGTATATGTAAACGTTGCGTCCGACGAATGGATCACCACTGTCCATGGATTAATAATTGTGTCGGTGAACGGAATCAGAAATACTTCCTACAATTTTTAGTGTATGTTGGTGCCTTGGCTATTTACTCAATGGGATTGGTGATCGGATCTTGGATCTATCCATGTGACACATGTTCGATTGATTTACCCGAATCACAAGCTCGAATGTATAAGTATTTATCAAATCAATTCCAAATCCAACCGATTCACTGGTTTACTTCCCGTTTTAGGTTACACAGCGTTCTCCTACTTTTAGAATCAGCACTATTCGGACTATTCGTTGTTGCCATTATGGTCGATCAAATCCATGCCATACTATATGAAGATTCAAATAATGATGTTATGCCGGTAAAAGGAATGCCTCGCCCATATAAACAATCAAAATTAATGCTCTTATCGGATGTGTGTGGCCGGACACATCCAATATTCTGGTTGTTTCCCTGCACCACCATGTCGAATAATAAATTTTATGATACGCCACTCTTGAGCCATGATGTGTAAATGGTATGGGAGATGGGTGGTTGTTTGGTAGCTGGGATTGTCCGAATTTAGATGTTATATTTTTGATATTTATAATAGCATATAATATATACTCTACAGATTGTTCGTAATGAAAAAGTCTGTTCTGTTTAAAACAAGAAGAAAAAAAGAAAAAGAGTCCAAATTTGATAAGATTTTTTTGATTTTACATATTTTTACTCTTTTTATTTTCCTTTGGTGAATATGGCTAACAATTTTAAATGTGATTTTTTTATGTTTTAAGTTATTAAGAATTATATAAATTAGATTTGTAAATTTAAATTGTTTCATCATCGTTGCATTTGTTTAAGGAATTTCATAATTTTTTTACTTTCATATTTATCGTCCTTGCCACCCGTATATGATGGGATGCATTATGGTGACATTCCATTCGTTAAAGCGATAACTTTGCCATTACTTTTGTTTTTAAATTGTTCGTATTTTTAAGATGGTTTCATGCAAAACAAAGATATTTTTTAATCAACTCAAATTAAGGGATGTCCATATTAGCTAATACAGTTCATTACTAAAATACGAACGGTTAATCTTCCTATTTTGTATATTATCTAATTAGAATTAGCTTAAAATTTATATTGATATATTCTGAAGCCTTAGTATATCTGATTGAGTGAAGCTTGTCGTCCATTTTCTGTAAGTAATTCATTTAAAAAAATGCTTTAATGCTTTTATATTGAAAAGGAGGGTCATTTATTACTGGAATTAGAAAGAAGAATTTCTTCAGAAAGGTTTTTGTTTTTAAATTGAGACGATATCTTTTTAAGTACTTAGACCGATTTTGGCGAAATAAATGAGAAATAAGAGAAAACAAATATTTCTCGATTTTTTATTGACAATTACTGAATTTTCCTATCGTTTCCAATTTGTTTGACTTTGTTCGGACCATTTCCGAATTTTTTCCGAACATTCCTGACTTTATCTGGAATATTACTAAAATGTTCTTGGCTTGTAAATAACATTTTTGTACGTTTTCTGAATTTTTCGAGCCATTTCTTACGTTTTCCTACCATTACGGAAATTTGTCCATTAATTTCCGACTTTTGTCAGCCCGAATTTTTTCCCAACTATTCTGGCCCATCCCTGAATTTGCATTCACGACAAATGCTAAATTGCGACATCCCGTTGCGCATTAATTGAGACTACCTAGGCTAGCAGTCATCTTTGTGCTGGGCTATGGAGCACAGAATCTATCCTAGTGACAGTTTAGCAATAGCAGTAGTCATCTTGACTCGAACCCTTCGCATTTGCAAATGACATGTTCAGCCGTTTCCTCGTCATCTCCACAGATCCTACACATGGCAGCCTAAGATCTTTTGCTCATGAGTTATTCTTGGAGGTTGAAAATTCCGGTTATTTCTAAAGCTAGATTTCTGAAACTTAGGACATATTTTTGAAGGATCCACAACCCTATCCTTATACAAAATTATACACCTTCCCTAAACAATTATTCGAGTAATTTAAATCAGAAGTTGAGGATATTAAATGAATACATATAATACATTTTTAAGTTCCTTGCCCTAATGAATTTGTAATTAATCTTGAATAGGAAAGAACCTAGCGGGTTTGGCAATAAATGCCCAGTAACCACTGCGGCCACAAATGGGCCTATTGTGGCAAATCCTAATGAATCCTTGCCTCATTGAATTTCAGTCGATTTGAAGGGAAAACAATAAAGCGGGCACGATGTTCAGGTGATAGGGTTTCGCACGAGTGTTACATTAAAACAGTGGCGTGCAGTGTAATGTGCAGACATCGCAGAGCACACCTGAAATATCGACCAAATCGTAATCAATTTTTATTGCTAACTGAAATTATTTTATTTAATAACTTTGTCAATAATCATCAAGCTTATCCAAAGCTTTTAATTAAAATATAATATTATTTTATTCACTGAAACTTTAAAGTGCACAATTAAAATTTCTGCCGAAGCTTTAATGAATTGAATTGAATTGAATTGAATGCAAATTAGAGCTTTCGAGATTTTTGATTCATGTTTTTTGGGGAACATTTAAAATTTCATGAAAGGACATATGGGTAGAAAATAGATTTTGAAACGTAAAAATGAAGTTCTGAACTTGAGCTTTCTAACTCTTTCTATAAGCTTTCGAGATTTTTAAAGTTTTATTATAGCAAATATTAAAATTTCGTTGATCGCCCGAATAATCTAAATAGAAAATAAATTTTTAGACGTAAAAAATAAGGTTCGAAACTTAGAGCTTTCGTTGAGCTTTTAATAGTTTAGATAAACTTTCTGCGCTAATTTCATATTTCATTTAAATTTAATTAATTGGATAAAAATTCGATTCTAAATTATATAAAAAGAAATTTTAATTTTAAGCTTTCAAAGAGCTTTGGACATTTTTAAAGTTCTATTTTGGAAAAAATTGATATTTTGTAAAAAGGTTAAAACGTTCTTTTGTTAAAACGTAAAGAAATATGTTCAAAATTTACAGCTTTCCTTGCGCTTTTAATAGTTTGGATAAGCTTCCTGCGAAAATTCGATATTTCATTTAAATTTAATGGAATGGGATAAAATTCGATTCCAAATTATATAAAGACATTTAAATTTTAAGCTTTCAATAAGCTCTCGAGATATTTGAAGCTTTTTTTGAAGAAATTTAAAATTTAGTTAAAGTATCGTTGTGTAGATAAAAAAAAGATTTTAATACGTAAAAAAAGGTTTCTGGGAGCTTTTAAGTTTTTGCAGAGCTTTTATACGAAAAGTTTAATTTTGATGTTTTTGTATATTTTCTCAACTAATTTATAAACTTCCTGCGTCATTAAATTTTTTTGGATCTGAAGAAAATAGCCGAGAAATCCGGATCAAATGTGTCGATGTCCGATATTAAAATTTCTCGGTGCGAGCCGGGACGAATTTTCAATATTTCTTAGATAATTTCTAATTTAAGTTAATTTCTTTTAATTTTGGTTTTTTTATCTAACTATTGAAACAACTTTCTGCGTTTTTACATTTCCAGTACCCAGGAAAATATAAAATTTTGCACACGTTATGACCGCACGCCACTGCATTTAAAGCACCCTAATAGGAAAGTTTGATTTTTTATAATTTCGAGCTTCAACAGAGATATAGACAAATATTCTATTATTTCATTCACTTTACATTATTGTATTTGTATGAAAATGAGAGCCTTTATCTGGGCAACTAAAGTAAATTAGACAAACCCTGAGCACTACTAACGGAACGTTTCAGGAGGCTCTGATCGCGAATGTGGTTGTTACGTACAAGTTTTAATTTTTATTTATTAATTAACCTTGTTAACGATTATTAACATTAACGTTAAAGATGAAATCTTGAATAATTAAAAATTAATTTCACAGAGAGTCCAAATTCTTAAATAAATCTTAAATAATTATCAACTAATTTAATTAAATTTGCTTTATTAATTTATTAACGCAAACTTTTTAGTCAAATTGATACATAAAATTGCCTTCCTTTTAAAATTATGTAAAAAAAAACAAGATTTACCAAAATTATTATAATCAAAGTTGCTATTTTCAATTATAAATTATAAAATTAATTATTGTAAGACAAATTGCAGTTTTAAGAAATAAAGATTTTTTTTTTTTATTTTACAAAAATCTCTAGGAAAAATGTTGTATTATTTTTATTAAAAACGAATCACTCATCCAACTGTTCGTTGAGTTGAGCCAACAGTGCAGCCCTCTTCGATTCCAAATCCGATTCGCTTGCATGTTCGTCACCATTTTTTGGTGTGGCTGACTGTGGACTGATTGGACTTTCGCCGGGCGAACGACGACGTTCCTTGTCCCGTCGCTTCTTATCTTTCTTCTTCTTTTTCGTTACTATCGGTTCGGGCGGTGATAGGGGTGGTGGCGTTAATTGTCGTTCGACAATTGGTGGTGATTCGATTGGTGGCTAAATGGAAGAAGTAATTTTAAGTAATTGGGAGGTTCTCATTACATTTATAATTTCGTTCTTAAACTTAACATACAGTTGGGGTTAGTCGACGATGTTTCTTCTTCTTTTTCTTTCGCTTGTCGCTGGTAGTACTTGCCGAACTTGACGATCTCTGAAAGATAAATTATTGTCTACGTTTATAGTCGAAATCAGGAAACAATACAAACCGATCGTGATTTTCCTTTGCCCCTTCTCGCTTTTTCGTATTCCACTTCGGACGGTTCGGTTTCCTAAAATCAATGGACAATTTATTTCGATTAAAATTAAGAAAATCATGAAAAATATTACCGATTTGGAAGTCGATCGTGATCGCTTCTTGTGCTTCTTATTTTTCTTCGCCTTTCGAGACCGGGAATGATGGTGACTGCACGAATCTTCACTTTCCCGTACAAAATCTTCCCAAACCCGATCGATTGGTCCCTCCTTTTCGTACGCAATATACGCGTCCGTATCCTCGACTAATTTTTTCGCCGTCTCCCATGAATCTTGAGCAGATAGACCGGCATCCAGCCACACCTGCTTCAATTCATTTTCAATTTTTCGAATACGTTTCGCTTCCTCCTTCAACCGTTCCTTTTCAGCGGTTTCAGCTCGTTCCAACAACGAATTGTACGTTAATTTAACGTTACCAGCGTCTAGTGTTGCCGAACGTTTATCCTCACAAACAATTGTTGCGAAATCTTCGAACGTAGTGGACGGTTTGAGGAGGAATTCTTTTTCGCGTAGGATTTCCTTAATAATTTTCTTTTCGTCATGGAAACGAGCTTTTAAATTTTCCACGTAAAATTTGAAGAGATCCAATGGTGTGGATCCCGGCTGTCCGAGCATTGCGGAAAACCGAAGATCGGCGGATATAATTGGATATAATTCAACCCATAAAGACATTGATGTTAGTTTACCTTCCTCATGTAAGGTGTCCAGTAGAGCCAGAAATGCATCACGATTTTTTCTTTGCAACCGTTTCAATCGTCGTTTTTCGCTTTCCTTATCCTCTTCCTCTTCCCTTTCCAACGATCGAATGTGTTCCTCAAAAACAATCAACGCATCCTCCTTATCCATTCCCAACAGTTTCACATCATTTTTAAAAGCGTTATTCTCCAGTAGGAGGACCTGTGTTTCGGCCCAAGTTGATTGATATGTAACGGAGGTCATTGATTCGAGTACCTCACCTAAAACCCGCATATTTCGTTTTTTAGCAACGCGAGCTTCCTCCTTTTCCCGTTTCGCTAAATTAAATACACAATCCTCGTATATATCACGGCGATCCTGTTCGGGAACGCTCGTCCATATTTTCTGATTGACAAATATCTCCTCGCATTTATAATATTTGGTCGTCGACGTCATCTTATCCGTCGTCATCAAGAATGCTTCCAAATCTTCCTTTGCTTTTTTCGCTTTCAATCGATTCTCCTCACGCTCGTCTTTTAATTTTTGGGTTTTGTACGCATTGAACGCCTGCTTCTTCTCGTTGAAATTCTTAAAAGCCGCGTATCGGGGATCTTTCGATATAATTTTCACGCAATTATCCCAATTTGAATTGGATGGAATATTTTTCTCTTTCAGTAGATCTTTGAACGCTTCCAGCGCTTCTTTTTTATCTTTGAATTCGATTTTTGGTAAATCAACGGGAATAGGAACTTCTTTTGGTTCTACCACTTTTTCCTCCTCTTGTGGCGGCGCTTCGGGTACTTCAATCGATGCCAATGTGGCGGCCATCGCTTGATCCATTGCGGATGATGAATTTTCCGGTGATTCGGATGTAATGTCTGGGGAATTGAGAGGTGTTGGGACCTTCAACGGAACGGGCGTTGAAATGGGTGGTATGGATGCTGGTAACGGCATTATAGGCATGGTGGCGGGAAGTAACGGTGGAAATACTCCAGCCATAGAGCTCGATGTCATCGCAGCCATAGCCTTTGCAGCATTTGCGGCCCTAAAAATAAATCAAAATTTAAACAAAATGTTTTATCCCGAAAATTCTCTTACTCTTCGGCGGCGACTTTATTTTTGATATCAATTATCTCTTGCGGAACGTCCCATTTCGATTCACCGGTCGTTGCATGATGAAAATACACCTTCCCCGATTCGGAACGGTACTCCTTCCACGGACAATTCGATAATAATTTCTCGGCCATCGTTTTTAATTCGTCCGGTTTGTCCCATAAACTTTGTTTCGTTATCGAATTATAATAGTAAACCCGACCGTCCGGTGATGTGTGTTCCGTCCATTCGGTACCCGGTGTACCGGGAAATTGAATGTCGGGCGGGACACCGAAACCGGGCGGTGGCATATTAAATTGTGATACCATCGGCATTGGAGGGAATCCCATCGGTGGTGGAACGCTACTCATTGGCGGTAATCCAGTTGGGGGATTGTTCATTTTGGTCTGGGTAATTAAAATAAATTAATTAATTAAACGAAACTGTTCGATTTCATTACAAAAATAATCGATTAACAAAAAGAAAATATTAAACACCAAGCACAGCCACAGGGTGGTCATTTGCTGATTAGCAGTATGACATTTGACATTTACAAAATTAGGCATAGCCCACACATCTTTACTTTCTCTTACTCCATAAATGATTAGATCCCCTCGTGTAAGGAGACTTTATTCCCTTTTTTAGAATTGATGCCATTTCCAATGCCCCATTTCTGTTTAAAATACATATGAATCCTCTCTCAACGTAGGTTTGTAGACAATGTGAAGATCGGGTCGGTCAATCAATATAAAAGTATTGCATGTAGAACGTTTATTTTCGAAGTAACTTGAAGTCGACATTTAGCCGAATGGAAACAGTGGCAAATACAAATGTCACTGTCAAATGGATTTATTTGAAATCAAAAAGTGAATTGGATTTTCAGAATTAAATTCCTTACGAAAATTTCTCTGACTTCGGCATTTATTTGGCATCTTTTTTTTAACGAATTTATTTATTTTGTGCGAAGATGTATAGGCGTCAGGCGATCAGGCAAAATAATATACCAATCTCTTCAAGTTTTAAAATTAGCTAACGAATGCATCCTTAAGTGATGTTATCTTCAGAGTTCGGACCTTAATGTTCGAGGAAATTATATAAGTTTCCCAAATAGAAATTTCTACCCTTTTTATAGAAGATGTATCATTAGGAGCTTAATGTTTCGGAGAATAAAACCAAGCAATGCATGCATGAAAATGCATGAACGGTTACATGAAAAGGATTTTCAAATGCTCTCATTTAATACAAAATACAACAATTAAATACAATTGCCGGTTGTGGGTTGTTATATGGAGTAGGTACTGAGTTATAAAATAAAGGCACGTATGCAAATTTAGTGTGAGTGATTACAAATTTAAAGTGATTGGGCTTGGTTAAAATAGATCCTAGATCCAGTCGGAACGAAACGCTACGGATATTTCCATTGTGCTTAAGCTTCAGGCCAAAATAAGGAAGAGTAACATAGATAAATTAGAAAGAGGACTCTGCCGGACAAAGAAAAGGCCGAACATAACATCTGTGCAACTTAGACCATAAATTGGTGCAAAATTCCTATAAAATCCCTACCCAGTAATCAAAAATATTATTTTCTGTACAACTTTGGCAGAAAATTGAAAAAATTGACTTGAAATTTTTACTCAGTGCCCAGAAATGCCAATTTCTGGGTGCCAGGTCTGTTTTATATTACACAAACGTAAAATAATATTTGTCAATAGCTCAAAACCAGTTGAAAACAACATAACCTTGAATTAAGTATTTCCACCATTCAACGAAACTGTCAAATAAACTAAACGAAAAATATTATTCGCGCATGGTGAGTAAAATTTGGTTGAGAATAAATACATTGACTATAACGACAAATTACGTTGAAAAGTTGTGCACAAAATCCGGCCACCTAACCTACGTTTGGATACATGATATTGCAGACAAAAAGATCGAATAACGATGAAGACATCACCAAGAAAAAGTGAATTTTTTACAGAAATGAACTCGAGAAACGAACAAATCGACTTAACATTATAAATAAATTAAATTTAAATAAATGAATGATGTGCATGAGAGTTAGTTTTTTAATGTTTACGCTGTTGAGTGTGTAGGGGAATTTCCAATTGAAAAATCACTTCTTCTTCACTTAAATATTTGCCAACAAATACTTTGCGATTAAATTATATTGAAAATATATTAAAATTGTAGCAACTATGCATGCAAATACATTAAAATCATCGATTAAAATGATTAAAATGAAATTACAGTTAATTATTTCTCTTAAAATGAATGTGTTCTAAATTCAAAATTATTCAAAGTAGTGTCCAGCAGCGCAGAATATTTTTTCTTATTAATTCTTATAGCAATTCCTGGCGACGATACTAAGTTAGCAAAAGGTCGTGTACGTTTGATTGAATATCAAGTTCATCGGCATTTTAACTTCGCCTTACCTATTAAATATAAAACGGTAATCTACATCACTGTATTTCTGTATGACGGCCAAAAAATGTTCAATTTGGGCTCGTCTTTTACGAAATTTATTATTTAATAAATTAGGAACTGGCAACGCTGTTATTATTATTCACTTTCATCAAGTCAAACCAAGTCAAACAAAACAAAAAGAAAAAAAAAACTCGCATGAAATCAGCTCGAAAAACTGAACCGGCCAGTTTTTCGGCTTTCTCGCATCAAATAATCTTTAGTTCCCGCATTGACCATCTTTCACTATGTGCATACTGATTTAAATATATGTGCGCAGTTTTTCGCGCTGACTGTCACATTTATCAGCTTTCCTCTCGGCTCGGCTTCTCGGAAATATCCTTTAATTATCTATCGAATTAACCACGGGAACAGAAAAATGTATTTACCAGGTCTGTAACCTCAGAATTAGGTAGGCTCAATTTAAAAAACATGTATTTTTTCTTATTGATTCGTGTTCTACTCTTCAAAATAATAGAAATATTCCTTTACAGTACCCCTTTCTGACCATTAGCTCCAGAGTTATTCCCATTTAAAAACACTAGAATGGCGGTTGAACCGACAAATTTCAAATAATCGTACTGAAAATTTGAATATTTGAATTTTTTATCTCTTAAATTAGGGGGAGGAGAGAAAAAATAAAAAGAAACGATTAGGAATCCGAATATATATTGAAAAGGGCATCTTTTTTTTTTACCTAATTGCCGTTTTTTCACTATGAAAAACACAAAAATACTTCTTGAAAATGAAAAAATGGTTTATTCGAAGTATTGGCCCTCGCTAGCTACAATTTTCCATCTTTCATGTAAGGTATGGATACCCAGCCAATAAAAGTCCTCGGTTTTTAAGGCAAACCAGTCGTGATTCGTGAAGCCATTTTCGGACGTCTTCATACGAATTGAAATGCTGCTCAGCAAGTGAATGGCTCATCGACGAAAACAAGTGGTAGTCGGAAGGAGCCAAGTCTGGTGAATAAGGCGGGTGGGGTAGGACCTCCCAGTTGAGTGCCTCCAAGTAGTTGCGATCTAAAGTTGATATGTGCGATGGTGCGTTTTCGTGGAGAAAATTAGCCGCTCATGTCTTTGCTGGTAATCGGGCCTTTTGCGGTGCAGAGCTCGGTTGAGTTTCACCAATTGTTGATGGTAGCGTTAAGCATTGACAGTTTCTCCCAGTTTTAGTAGCTCGTAGTAAACGATACCCTTCTGATCCCATGAAACACACAGCATTGTTGTTTTTTCAAGGCGATCCGGTCTGGCGGACGATGTCGCTGGTTCGCCGGGGTCAGCCCATGATATCATGCGCTTGGGATTCTTAAAAAATATCCATTTTTCGTCGCCAGTAACATTTCGATGCAAAAAACGCTTTCCTTTGTTTTGTGCGAACAGTATTTCGCAGGTGTTGTGATGTCGTTCCTGTTCCGTTCCTGTTGTGATGTTCTGCCTTCCATCCAATTCATGAGGCACCTATTTTCCGATCTTCTGAATCTTTCCCATTGCATGCAGGCACTTGGAAATGACCGGGCGAGAAACTCCCAGTTGCATGGCGAGCATTTCTTAGTATTGGGTGTTCTCCTCGTCCAAACGAGCTTGCAATTCTGTGTCTTCAAACTGTTTTTGGTCGATTTTCCCGTTTCTGGTCGCTCAAGTCGAAATTGCCTTCGCTGAACCGACTGAATCAATATCAGCAAGTCTTTTCCGATGGGGCATTGTCGGCGTAGGTCTTCACTAGCATTCTATGCGATTCGGCAGCAGATTTCTATGAGTTGAAGTGGTTGCACAAGCACAACTTCCCGCACACGACCTTTTTTAGGCACAAAGTTCGAAATGATTACCACAGAAAAAAACTACTTTGCTGTATGTTGTTGATGTTAATGTGCACTGATTATTGTTGACCGATGTCAAACCTACAAAAAATTTTATATGACTTTTTTTCGAAAATGGCTCCATTTGCACGTAACGCCACCTATGAGCAAACGGCAATTCTGAGGTTACAGACCTGGTATGTAATTCATAAAATGAATGAAGAATATATTGAAATGTCGTTTTTTCCTTAACCTGAATCTAGGTTTGTGTTTGTGTAATATAAAACAGACCATAAATATTTGACAAATTTCATTCAAATATTTCCCGGTGTCCTTAAACATTATTTTCTGGAAAACCGTAACATTTGGAAACAAAACCAGCTATTAATTTAAGCAAGGAATGAAAATGGATATATGATATAGGGCGATGCGAGACTAGTCACGCTCATGTCACATAATGAACGAAAATGTAGATGCGGGGAAAAGTGACGTGTAGAGGAGCGTTGCGCACTTTTTAATTCTATTTATCTGCGGAACGACACTAACACGTATATAATTTGACAAGAATGGAGGTTTATTCTTAATAATTCAATTACCCATACATGAGAATTCTGTGTCCATCATACACCGTTCAATAATCGGCTTAAGCAAGACTAGTGTCGCATCAATATGCATGCCCAATACAGTGAGTAAGTACGTTAACATGACAAGTCTCTTATTAGCCATACAAATCCATGGAGACCTGACTTAATTATAGAAAAGCCATATGTAAACTCGACCATTATTATCCGAATTTCAATTCACCACAGCCGTCAAATCACCCAGCTGATCACCTTTTGTGACATCACGGATTCGTAAATAAAAAAAAAAAAACAAACAATGGAAATGGAGAATTTTACATTTATTTTCTTTTAAATGTTTTCTTTTTCTTCTACCGTTTCATCTTCAACATTTTATCTCGTTTATTCGTTGAAGATTCAATCGTGTCCGTAGCGTACCCGACCCGTAAACAGTCCCAAGTGAAGACAAAATTATTTTATCGACGATATTGTCTTGTTTATATTGGTTTATATGGTTTTTGGTGGATCGTGACAACATTGCTAGAATAATCGTTGATTTTGGTACGATTATTGCAAATGTGCGACGTACCATGGACAGTGTCATTGACGCTTACCTAGGTCAAATGGATGGAACCATTCTAACGGAACCGGACGATATACCAAAGACAAATGAACCAGTATGGATATTGGCGAAAAGATATAATGCGATTCAAGGTAAATTTCATTTATTCATCGGTTACAATCTAATCAATCGTTTCTCATCAATTAAAGAATTGGATTTGGTACGTCGTGACATTCAATCTCGAATTTGGTGTACGTACCGGAGGGGATTCGTATCAATTGGAACGACACAATTAACAACGGATAAAGGATGGGGTTGTATGTTACGTTGTGGCCAAATGGTGTTGGCCCAATCGTTCGTTGAACTTCATTTGGGCCGGGAATGGTTTTGGACACCGGAAACACGGGATCCAACGTATCTAAAGATTGTTAATCGATTCGAAGACACACGAAAGAGTCCGTTTTCCATTCATCAGATCGCATTGATGGGCGATTCGGAAGATAAGAAGGTCGGTGAATGGTTCGGACCGAACACCGTTGCTCAAGTGTTAAAGAAATTGGTGAAGTTTGATGATTGGTGTTCGATATCCATTCATGTTGCTTTGGATAATACCGTTATTATTGAAGAGATCCGTAAGTTTTGTCCTATTCTCCTTTTCACAATCATTAATAACTCATTCATTCGGTATAGTTAATCTCTGCATTGATGACGATGAATGGAAACCGTTACTATTAATTGTACCGGTACGACTAGGATTGAACGAAATCAATCCAATCTACGTTGATGGTTTAAAGAAATGTTTCGAAATACCAGGAAATGTTGGTATAATTGGTGGACGACCAAATCAAGCCCTATATTTCATCGGTTACGTTGGTGCGGAGGTGATTTTTCTCGATCCGCACACAACGCAACGGTCAGGGACGATCGGATGTAAGGCAACGCCCATCGAAATGGAATTAGATGAAACGTTTCATAAAAAGAATGCTGCACGGATGCTATTTAACCAGATGGATCCATCATTAGCTTTAGTATATTTTTTTTCTATTTAATTTTAATATTTCTGTGAACGATGGATTTTTTATTCAGTGTTTTTTAAGTCGAACTCGACAAGAATTTAACGAATTATGCGATCGCTTACAATATGAATTTACAACTCAGGATATTCAGCCGTTATTTGAAATTGTTAAGACTACACCCATCCCATGGATTGAGCATACATTGCGATCAATAGAAGAACCGGTATCGATCGGTTGTTTAGACGGTAAAAATATTTTGATGAATTTTAAATTGAATTTATATTTTAATATTTATTCTTTTGTAGAATTCGAAACTATCGAACCCGGATCGGATGAGGAGTTTGAATTTATCGCATAGATATTTATCAAATTTTTATAATATCCAGACATCCTCGAAAAAGACTTTGTTCGCTTAATTTTTTTTCTCCCCCAGTTTCCCTTCATAGCATCCTTTGAAATTTTGCAATAATTATACATTAATTCTTATCTTTTTGTATCATAATTTATAAAACTATATTTGTGAATAATATATGTAGAGTAATTATTGCTTAATTTGTCGGTCTATTTTGTTTATCTATCTCAGCGATGCACAGACCGCGGCCCGCCGTTGATTTCTTGGCGGCCCGCCAAACCATGCATTATTTTACCTTTTAAAAATTTAATAATTTGGTGTGCTTGATTTGCAAGAGTGCTGTTGCGGTCCCAAAAGAATACAATATAAGGAGACTTTATGAAAGTTTGGATTCCGCATTTTCAAAAGTACCCGAAGAATTACGTAAACAAAAGATTTTATTTTTGAAACGAGAATTGGTAGGTCAGCAAGTGATGTTTACAAAA
>JANTOP010000786.1:0-37172 GCA_027564815.1 Symmerus nobilis
TTTTTATTTACACAGGTGGTGAATAAAATATGTAGAATATAAATGTCAAATTGGTATAGAAAAAATTGTTGAGAACTTGAACGGAATCAGACGGCAGGTAGGAAATGTAATATTTCAACACATTCAAAAAATATTCCGCTTTCCTCGTAACTTATAAGCTATTTATGTAACAGTAACAAGCTCAGAACAGGAACAGTAACAACACAGAAAATGTAGGAAATTTAATAACCTACATTATTGATAATAACAATTTTTACGTAATTCGTACCGGAAATCAAAAATATTTACAAAAAAGTCGATTTTGCCGCCATTTTTCCAATATGTTGTCGGGAGCGGCTACGCATCGAAGTCAAATACTGAATTTTAGGTAATTTATCATGCTTAACAACTGTACTAAATCTGAACGAGTCGAGACCTTTTGCAAGGTCCAACCTACCTATTGCCTGGACTCTACGTAGTATGGTGAAGAAAATAATGGAATTGTGTGAGTGTTTGGAAAAGATTTCAAATTATTATTTGGATATTTCTAATTATTATCCTGATTTTAATTATGATTTTGGTATCGTTTGATGGGAAACTTCATATCCAATTTGGAACATACAATTTTCCCCCTTCTCCGTAAAATATACGCATTTTAGTATTACATGGCTGAGAAAATTATTCTTCTATTTTACAATTGTGTAGTGCACCAACGAATAATTTCAAAATATTTTTCCTTACCCCTAAACTAATTTTACGTGAGCATCCCTGTTCTACATATATAGAATAATTTGAGTTTAAAATGTTCCTTCGGAAACATTCGGATATCTTACAAATGGATCGACGGAATAAGATCATTCTTATGAGTATTATAAAATCTATTTCGTCAAAATCTCTGCCAGTGTTATAAAGTTATCCAATTATAAAGCCATCATTGGTTGATTATTTTTTAATATCGACGTATTGATTGACACAAAGGAATACTCTCTTGTATTTATGGAAGAGTTTACGGCAAAGATTTATAAAATGTTTTTATTTCTTGTAGTTCGGGAAGATTTGCTATTAGAGAATGTCTATAGCAAAATTCGTGAAATATTTATGTCGATTTCAAAAGATTTCATCTCCGAATTTAATCGGCAGACTAAGATTAATTTTACATCGTAAAGATATCTAATGAATATATCAACATTTATTTCGTAAAATTCTCTGCTACCGTTTCGAAGTTAGAGTTCATAAAGGAATGTCCCATTCAATCTAAATCTATAACTATCGACCTATGTGTCCGAGATTAGATGACACGAAATCCATGAAATGCACCAACGTTGGTCTACAGAAAGGGGTCTAGCTTTTACATGACAACGCCGGACGTCATGGTTTGAACAACTAACGATGCAGTAGTTGAACCAGCTATAATCACCGTATTAAATGCTCATTGCTCAGCCAATAAATTGTCAAGTTATGTATTGGGAAGAATAATGTAGAACATCTCTTTGGGATTAACTTCCATCTGGTGACATTTTCTCATAATTCTTTTCTCCATTAAGTTAATCTTTTAACAAATGTTGACATATTGCCATCCTTTCTTATAATTATTTTTCATGACCCCCTTTCTCACTTTAAAATCCCTTTAGACATAAAAACGATGATTTGATTGCTGAAAAATTAAATTTTTACTTCAGCGCCTCTAAAATTAGATTACAACTATAAATTGGTATTGGAATTGGTCTGCGGAACATTATTGTTGCAAATTTATTGCCAATTAGTTGTTGGAAATGTTTCCCAACAACTCTTCTTTATTCAATTCAATTCGCATTGTAGAGAGAACCTTCCTTGAATAATATTGAATTCTTCGTAAATATTAGTAAACGAGCGAAGCGTGCACCTTTGCTGAGAAGTCAGAAATGTTGAGGGAGTGGGGTTAGCAAAGGATGAATTATTGCACCAAGGCACCAAACCCAAATCATCTAAATATCGAGGAAAAAAAACCAAATACAATTAACAATTTTAAAAATATTGGTGTCGGTTCGACCACTATTTGCACAATCATAATTACAAGCTAAATAAAAATTATTACTATTCGTAATAAAATTACCGTTAACAAATCAGGATATTCAGCCCATGTGTACGGTGACTTATGTTCCCGTAACTTTATCAAATAATTATTGTACATAACGAACAAACAATTCAAAGTTTGCATTCGAATCTCATCATCACTATCACCCCGTCCAGTTGGTACAATATACGAAAACACAGTACTCCGTTCAACGATCAACTGAGACATATCCATTACGTGATCTAACATCTCAGAAACCGGATCGTGTTGGGTATTAGCCGCAATAAACTGTATGTAAGTCATCACTAGATCCGGATTATTTTCAATTTGACAAGCGGCTCTCAATTGGATGTTAACAATTAACCGAACCGTCATAAAATGTGGAATCATCGGTAGGTACCGTAACAACCAGTCAGAATCTAAGTAATCAGCGTCAATCACTTCATCCTCCTTATGAAAAACTCCCATCAATAAACGTAACGCTTTTATAGCCAATGCCCGGCTTTGCTTTGAAGTGGACGATAACCGTCTGAGGAAATATTCCAACACTTCACATGACGCTTGATGATCTCCGGTATCCTCGATCAATAAACGCTGTAAGTAACTTAACAATTCCAAATCACGACTATTCTCGTTGCTGATATTTTCCGAATTCGATAGGAGAAATTCACACAAACACTGAACAGGTAGATGATTGAAATCCCCTTCACTGTTTTGTACCAAATCGGCTAACCAAGGCATCGATTGGGATGTTCCTTGCCGTTGAATAATATCGAGTAGTAAATCGGGTTTACGACTTCGACATAATAAATGTCCTAATTTATGGGACGTATTTTCCAATTGAAATTGTTCGAGAATATGATTTGGTGGACGTCTGGCAACGCCCATCGGATCCATTAACATCAATTGAGACAACAGTAAGCTATTCTGTTCAGTTATCACAACTTTTGAAGTGGCGGCCGCCAAATGTTTTTCAAATTCTAAGATTTGCATTTTTTCCAACATAGCCACCTGTAGTTCCTCATCCGGTGGCTTCGAATCGGTAAATTGATTAGTAATACACATTTCCATTAGATTCTTTAACATCGGATACTGTTCCCAGCAGAAAGCACCGAACGTTGTCGGATTGTGAGCGGATAGCATCAATAAAATATTCCACGCCTTCCAATACAACGAACTGATGGCTAATTTCGGTGGTTCGTAACCAACTGGTAGCCCAATATTTTCGGGATGGTGATATTCGGCCATACTAAATAGATAATCGATCATTTCTAATTTATCGGCAGCCAATGCTGGATATTCGGATATACGGAGACTGGCCGAACGTCGAACAACCTGTTCAAGTATTTCCATTGTGTCCGGCACCTTGAATGGGATCTCCTTCGTTATGCCAATCAATATAATTGATTCTAATGAATCTTGGCAGATTGGTACTTCGGATACGAGTCGTAATAGAAGGGCTCGTTCCGGTTCGGGAGGCCATTGATCGCCACCTGTATAAAGAATCTTTATTCATTAGATTTTTGGAATAAATTGATTAAAGGATATGACATACCTTTCGAGTACTGTTCGGGAGCATCCAACCATATCAATTTATGTAAAGCCGCACTGAATTCCGAATCGCTCGGTTTGAATATGAGCGGCGCAATATTCAATATCCAATGTAAAGCATCAGTTTGTATTTGAACGATTTGATCGTAGTACTCGAACAACACCGGTGATCCTTTGATCTCTCGAGCCGCTCGGCCGGCCCTCAATGAAACATGCGCCTCCCGAATTTGCGGCGAAACGCATAAAAACATTGACAAGCAAACCAAATCGATCATTGAGAAGAATATGCGATCGTGATAGTCTAACGTTTCCAACTGCATTCCTAACATCGTTGTGGACAGGAAGGTCTTACAGAAAGTCGTTAATTTCATATCGTAACGTAACATTTTAACTAGTTCCCGTAAAAATACGCGTAACGTTCGTAGACAATCTTCACGTTGCAGTAGAAATTCTTGATAAATTTCAGCGAGATGACTTGCTGATTCGTCGGATTTCGTTTGAAACATTGACGCCAACATTCCCATGTTGTTTGGATTTCGACTGTTCGACAGTTCATTTTGAACGACGTATTTCAGGACGATGATCAGGATATCCGGTTGTAAGGTAATCATTTCCTTTAAACAATTCATGTACACATTTATTAACGGTTTCGTTTTCAATCGCATTTTAACCAGATTCGCCAACACTTCATGATCTCGAGTTCCGTGTCCGGTAACGTTATAACAAATGTAAGTTAACAGTTCTTGAGCTTGCTTCATTAGTTTCCCATTATGAATCCAGAGTTCCAACCGGGTAATTGCCGTTGCCCGAATCTCCTTCAAGCCGGACACCGTTGATAAGAACCGTAGAAAATTTCTGGTCGAACAATCCGGTGCCTGACGACGATTTAATTGCTCCTTAACCGCATCGAGTACCAATTTCTCAACGATGCTGCTCAAATGTGTGTATCTCGGTTGTGTCGGACAATCGAGACACAATTCGGTGGAACGAATCGTTTCACCAGCTGAATTTCCCTCACCCATGGAATCATCATCCAATCCGAATGAATCACGACCGGTTATGTTAGTGGACGTGCCTGGTATAACTTCCGGTTGTAACATTGATTTTGGTGGCGTTTTCGTTCCGAACGCCGTACATATGTTATCAACGAACGATGTGCATTCCTCGTGATCGCACCACACTCGCTCATTAATCGCATCATCAATGTACAGCCGGATGAATGTTTCCGGCCATTGACTTTTGTTGTGGTAGCCACGTGCTAAGAGATTCGCTGCCAAAATATGAACGGTTGAATTGCCACGTCCTTTAAACGCAAAACTAGCGTCTCGTTTTAAAATTGAAACCAACGCACTGGTTATTGTTTCATTGCAAAACAGATGAGGTCGCAATTTAGCCAAATACAATAAAGATAGTAACAGCATCGATTCGGGTTTAGTTCGGGGAGCAATCAATGATTTAATCGCACCGCAAACTAATGCCACCACCGAATCACTATCCTGCATTTCAATGGCCGATAATACGGTCGTGATTAGATCAACGGTATCACATTCCAATGCAATCTGTTCCCAATATTCTGATATTGCTGATCCGCTACTACTTGAACCGTCCGATTGACGAATACTAGAACTGGATGGGATAATTTTTGGTTTCTTACTTGGTACCGACACGTGCGATGGTGCGTCTCGCTTCCGATCCGCCGGTACTGGTTTTGATGGCATAATTTTGCTCTTGCCATCGTCACGGCTCGATGTTGATTTTGAACCGAGGGCGAATAATTCGCTGCCGTGATGTGGGGCACCCAATTTCTGTTTACCAACTCTGCCCGACGGTCCCGGTTTACTACGATCCATTTAAATGAATGGTTTACTAACAATATTTGTTTTAATTTGAAGAAATTGATAACCGCTCGTTCGTTTTACCTAATTATAATCACAAACTCGAGTAATTAATAAAACAAATAATTAAAATAAGAAGAAAATATTGGAATTTCGTTTTGTTTACCTTCTGAGAAAAAGCAAAAGCAATAATGATGACAGCTGTAAGAAAGGTATCCCAATAAAAAATGTGAGTTCATGTATAGCAAACGCCGTCCCAATCAAATCATATTGAGAAGAATAGTAATAAATTGTCCTTTTAACAGACCGTTTTCATTTGAAAAATTGGAATGGTAATTTTTAACAATATTTACACTTTCATTTGCATTCATTCGTAATTTTGGCCATACCGAAATCATAATTGCATTCTGTCAATTGCTAGAGATTACGATTGCAATTTTACACATGGAAACGCGAAAAGTAAATCCACCTAACTCACCAGATATATATTTTAAATATTCAAAATTGTAGAACGAATATTTGAAATTTTTCGGTTCAACCGTCATTCTTGTGCTTTTAAATTGGAATAACTCTGAAAGAAATATTCTGAAAGGGGTACTGTAAAGGAATATTTGAATTATTGTGAAGAGTAGAACCCGAATCTAGAAGAAAAACTGACATGACTTCAAATTAAACCGCCCTAATTGGGACGGGTTAGGATACAGACGCAACGATATGGTGAAACAGTTAGAAGGTGAATACGGCCAATTAAACATTAAGTTCACGTTAGCATTATTTTGCATAATTAATCCTTAAATCCATTTTTCATCCTTATAAATTAATTATTAAATAGATTCTTAACAATTCTATTAATTTCCGATTAATTATTCAAGGGCTGTTGGTTAAATTTGGGGGAGATTTTGCATTTCCCTTACATTAATTATAAAATATTATAATACATTGCATTATCATATCATACAAGTAAGACGTTACGACAAACCCAAAAATAGTTTTGCCCATTCCGGTGGCAAAAAAATGCCAATTACAAGATGGAGACATCCAATGATAATAACAATTATTTCTTGGGGAGTCTCCATTGCATTTGGTAATTTAATTGGCCATTCACCTGAATTTTCACCACACCATACCAAGGCAAAGTCCACTGGCTGAGTTAGTATTAATGGCCTACATAAAATTTGGTTTTACGCCCAGAAAATAATAACAAAATTGTAAATATGAAATAATAATAATTTGTGTGTGATTTTTCATTCTCCTCCTCAAGATCCGTCATCATTTCGTCATACCTTCCTGAATCTTTACACCCCCCCCCCTCCCATAACTTAGTAAAATAAAGTAGGTTAGAAAATCGAGTTCGAAAATCATCTGAAAAGTATTGGTTACAAATAACACACCCCCACAAATTTTATGATCTCAAAAACAATTATTTTTACGCCAATTTAAATTCGATATATTTCATATATATGCTTTTCTTTTTATAATTGAAGCCTTTTTCTTTTCAATTGAATGGTGCTGTACATGACATCCCAAATGTAAATGCATTGTATAAATTTATTACAAAAAATATTATATCATTACAGGGTGATCAAATTTTCTTTCAATGACTTTCAATATATGAATTGAGTTCCAGGGAAAAAATTATTGACCCGGCAAATGGCATATATTGGCTTCATGAATTGAGGGAAACATAGTTCTCATGTCCAGCAATTCTTTCATTCGGGTCCAATTAAATTAAATCTGTACACCCTGATGAATAGAATAAAAGAATTTATTGTAAAGTCTTTAATTAAGGACAATTTAAAACCAGATACAAGCTGATCAAGATTTGATAAAACTAATAGTCAAATTGAACATTATATTTTCAAATTAAATTATTCAGTTTGTCTTGTGGTATATTTGCAATTTCATAATACAAATAGAAAATTTCAATAAGAAATTTCATGGTGTTCCGCAAGAAAATGATGTTAGCAGTGCAATGCAGAGAGATGGGTTGTTTACTTGATGGTGGTAAAGTTTATATATTCAACCGAGCGGTAGACTGGTCGAATTTTTGGCGAATGTTTTTTTGCGATTGGATTGAAACTTTCTATAGCATGTAAAATAGAACTAAAAAAGCAGCTACAGTGCTGCTAGGTTAATATTTAAAAAAAATCGTATGTACCAATTTTTATTATTAAATAAATTTTTCTTTCTAAATTTAACGGGGTTTTTTTTTTTCTTAATCAAATCAATTCTTGTCTGGTTTAGTTACGCACAAGTGCAAGTAGATTTGCGAATAAAAAGTCACAATTTCTATATTTATTTAATAAAATGGATATTCTAGGATAAAGAGAGTGAAAATTGATTTTTTTATTGAAATTTTTAGTTTATATCAGTTTTATTTCAAATCAAACAATACAAAAAACAGATTTTATTAATGTTAAAAAACTGATCTTATTCTCAAGTGGTTTTCAATACCCAAGATATTGATATATGGCTCCCAGCTCACCCCCATCTACCTACCATGGGAAGTCGTTGCGCAATCACCATCGTTTAGAATGTTTTTTTTATTTTTGTGCTTCCCAGCACTGATTGGTGACCACCACTCGTATATATATATGTTATACCATATATACTACATGGTGAATACTGGTTCCATTATACTGGCATCAAAAATTGAAAAATGCATATAAAAACAGGCTCAAAAAAGAAATTTGAAGAATTAAGTTTTTTTAAAATATTTTTTTTGTATGAACGGACGTATTTAGTATCAGTCGACAGATATTTCCGTTCATCCAACAAAGACTTACAAATTCCCTCTCACCCCTCAGCTAGAGACCGTTTTCTTTAAAACTTATTTTGAGTCCAAAAGGCATAAAGAGAGGTGACTTTCTTCAATTTTGTCTTGTAGAGCAACTATCTACGCCACTTTCATAGAACAAACCTTTTCGTTCTGCCGAACAAAATATTGTAAGGAGGAGGAGGGGAGGAGCTTTCTTTTGGTGAAAAATCGCCGTCTATTAAGTGGGGTAGCGAAATAATTCCAATGCCAATCGATTGCTATGCGATGTGTAATCATTTGTGCAAATTATCGGTTAACGCTTTCTCTTCCGAAAAAGAAATTTATTGCGGCCTCATTAAAAGGTTAACCAAACTACATATCGAATTGCATATCACTGGGCAATCATATGTGCAACAACTTTGTAGTGCATTACTTCTGGATGCAAATGAAGCGAAATATTTGACAAATTTAAATTTTTTGACACTCAACGTCACTGTATATTTTATTAGGATACTCTTTCATAACCTGAATAACCGTTCTTGAATCGGCCATTCCACTACACTTTTAACCAAAACTTGAAATTTATACGCGCACCTATGCACCGCATTTATGCCGCCTATCTTATATTTTCTCGGAGAAAAAATTTTTGCCCCCCTCCTCCCTCTCCACCCGGACATCAGCTTTGTTTAATATCCCCCTCCCTCACCTAGGACCCCCCTAAGGAGGCTAGGAGGCGTCAAAGTCAATATAAGGATTTTTCCATCAGCGCCATCTATTGGTAGGCGGTGATTTTTTTCAACATTTTTCCTAGGGCCAGTCCGACCCAACGAACAACTCTCCCACATGACTCTCACGTGGGATGCAATATTGAGGTAGTTTCCTGGATTTGAGCTTTTCCTAAATTTTCAAATTTTCTAGGCAATATCCAAATTTTCTTTCCCTAAAAACCTTATTCGGACTGTTACGAATATTTAAAAAAAAAATTAGCCGACTCGGTTAAGTCGGTGTCCCGTTATGCGATTACCAACAAAAGCCATTTCATTTCTATTTATATTGATTTCATTTATTTTGTCACTTATTTCAAAAATTTTAGCACTTTTCTAGCATTTTTTAATACCTAAAACGGGGTTTTTCCACATATTATATTACATTTCAGAAACGGATCTTTTACTACCTAGAAATCTGCTCCCTATTTTTTATCATCATCTCAAATTGAAGGCTACTATTTTCCTAGTGAATATATATTTCGTGTGTAAGTGGAAAGCTAGCTTTACTGTTGTACAAGGACGAGCTAGCCTTACAGTTATAAGAGCACTGATAGAAAATGTCAAAGTAAAAGTCAAATCGGGCCAGAGAATTGAGAGTAACAGGAAAGGAAGCTATTTTAGAGCAATAAAAATTTCATTTAAATTTATTTGGGATTGAATCCGCTTCAAATGTGTAAGTTTGCCATATTCAAATGATAAAATAAAATATATAAAAAAACAATAGTAAATTAATGTAATTACTATAGTACAGAGTGAGGGTTGCCAGAATGAGGGGGAAGGGAAAAATCAAAAAGAATTTATACGAGGATCGGCCATAGTTGATTGATTATTTTGGATAATTAACTAAGAGTTTTTTCCTGAAATCAACCGTTCCCTTGCCTCTACATTCTCTGATTCAGGCATTTGTCACAAATTCGATTTCTCGTATGCGGTGCAGTTTCATTTTTTTCGGATTAATTTTCCGTAGAAATCTATTAAATTTTTTAAATAAAATTAATGGAATCGGTAAAAGTGATGGAACATTCACCGATCAAATATGAGGATGATGAGGATGTGGAGGATGGCGAAGTAAGTTTTTGTAAAATTTTGTCGGGACTTTTGGGTTGGGAGGAAAATTCATTCCGTCCGAATGGTGAAAAATGAAACATGTCGATTTAGGGTTTTTACGCATTGGCAAATAAAAAATGCATCTTGGTCAATGAACTTGAAATCGACCGAATATTTTAATGCCAATCACTTTCGCAATCAGCTGTTCTAGACGTTTTGATAGAAAATTGAATTCATCAGTATTCATGTTCATTTCGAAATCGAGAAAGTCGCCCTTATAATCGTAATTCGATTTTTTCTCTTTTAGATATCAGATAGCGATGATGCTTATACGCCGTTACAGCGACCAATGAACGCATTAAATCATATTCAGATAGCAGGAAGCGATTCCCTAATGGACGGCAGCTCCGATCACGATGATTCACTACACGAACGGACTTCCGATTCATCGGACAGCGAATCCGGATTTCGGATGAATAAGAAACCGTCACCGAAAAAGTTACACCTTCGACCCATCCATAAAATGATCGCACCATCGAATCGGAACAGCACGTCAAGTAATAAATTTAACGTGTGGTCCGCCTCCCTACAGGATAGTGTCATTGAGAATTTGAAGGGATGCGGCGTTGATCAGGATAGTGGCACGTACGATCGACACGTTGAATCTTATGATTACTCGTTAAAATATCGATTGAACGGTGAGAATACGTTGAAGCGACGTCAGTCGGCTAGCGAGGACTCCGAATCACAAAATTATGCGTGCAGCGCATTTGGTGGTGGTGCCGTTTCGAAATCGAAACGTTTTCGTTCCGATTCGTTGAATGCAAACGATCGTAAGAATGTTCGATTGCGATTGGGTGGACGGAGCGATGATAGTAGCAGCAATGAGGGTAACGCGAATACGACCGCTATGAAATCACCGAGATGTATATTGGATTTGCAAATCAGAGATGAGAGTACAAATGATGATATTGCCAGAGATATTGCTAACAAATTATATGAGGAAAAGGATGATTTGATGAGTAAGTTCTTGTTCTCTGAACATTTATCAATTCATGCTAAACAGTTATCGTATTTTGATGTAACTTTTTATTCACATAATTCACTTGTTGAAAACAATTCTAGCTCGGCTAGTATATAAAAAGAATTCTCTCAGCCAAAAAATATATAAAATGAATTTCACTCAAAAAATACCAGGAAAAGAAATGCCAAAAAAGAAATTATTTCACTCAAAGACTATTATTTACTCAAATAGAAATGACCCTCAAGAATAGTTTCCCTGTTTCAAACTTTTACCGACAAACATCTCTTTAGAGTGCAGGCTAGTTGATTTATGGTTTACAAGCTAAAAGTTTTAAGCAAATTCTAGTTAAACTGCAAATATTTTGTTAAAGAAAATTTGTATGGTGTATAAATAAATACAGTGAACACTCGGTATAGTGAACAGGTAAATGAAATGGTTTAAAAGCATTAGACATTCAGTAGTGTGAATAAAAATCTTTTCGGCACTCGGTAGAGTGAAGAACTGTTTCAAATTTCCATGTAGGTGCTTTACAGTTATATAAACGGCCATACAAATGAGTTAAATCGGGTGTGAGTGTTACTACGCTGACTATTAAATATAAGATCACTAAACCTACGGTGTATTCAATAAGAAAGAAACAAGGCCATATTCTTACAGTGACAAGAAAAAGGGTGAACTCCCGAGAATGGAAAAGCAAATATATAATGGAAGCAAGAAACAACGCTCAAAAAATATTCCGTTCAGCGCCCTACTTATTAAGGACAAGCCACAAAAGCTTAATGAGCGCTTCAAGGAGAATCATCGAAGATTTAATGCTAGCAAAGAATGGCTTCAAAATTTTAAAAAGAGGTAGGGCATTCGTTACTTAACAATTTCCTGC
Organism: Symmerus nobilis; assembly: GCA_027564815.1. Classification (NCBI taxonomy): domain Eukaryota; kingdom Metazoa; phylum Arthropoda; class Insecta; order Diptera; family Mycetophilidae; genus Symmerus; species Symmerus nobilis. The sequence continues at coordinate 11,895 of JANTOP010000786.1, forward strand.
GAGAAATTATCCACACAATCGGAACTTGTGATGACTTTTAAGGAAGAGTTATCCGAAAATTCGACTTATGGGTGTGACTTGTGATCAAATTTATAACGCAGATGAATCTGAGCTCTTCTGGAAGCTTCTACCTAATAAAACATATGTGGGTATGAGGGGAAAGCAGGCGCCAGATTTGTGCAAGCCGGCAGCTTACACAAATGCGTCTTGTAGGCATAAACTTAAACTAATGGGTATTGGAAAACCGAAAACTCCCGATGTTTCGGAAATTGTACATCACCTCTACACTACAGAAATTCTAAAAATGCTTGGATGACTGCAGAAATTTTTTAGCAATGGGGTTTTCAAATGTTTTATTTCCGAGGTAAATGTTTTCCAAACATTGACATTTAGTTATAGATGTATTGTTGAAACGTTTTCATTTTCAGGTAGAATCATTCATACGAAAGCATCGCTTGTGCTTTTGTTAGACAATGCACCATGCCATCCTCGTATTGAACAACTCTGCAATAAAGATAAAAGTATTATAACCGTTTACATGCCACCAAACGTTACGCCACTCATAGAGCCCATGGATCAAAACGTTATCCGTATAACAAAATTTAACTACCGAAATTCGTTGCTTAAATCTCTTGCCTCCCAAAATGAAGAACTCTGTGAATTTCCAAAATTGTAAACGACACTATTGTGAAATGCTGGCATGCTGTATTAAAAGACACATGTTTGTTTATAATAGAAGATGAAGATGATGGTGTTCCACTAAACATTCTTCAAGCTATATGGCGATCAGAGACAAGCAGTAGATGAAGCAATCATGTTATTTAAGGTTATTACTCCAAACGTAAGTCGATGAGTAATTTTTTATGAAATTCAGTACCTAATCTTAGTTTTTCGATCTATAGGTCCATATTACACGTCAGGAAATTATGGAATGGAACGGTTGTGTCATTAAAATTGACACAGAAGAGGAAGACATGCAAGCAATTACCGCTTAAGATGTATTGGATGGTTTAAATTCAGTCGATCAATGGGTAGATGAAAATGCGGTTGCTGATGACACCGAGAGAATCTCTCTTAGGTCGTGAAGAGAAAAGATGGTACTAAAATGTTTACATACCCAAGCAAAACAAACCAAGTTGAACAAGTTGCTTTTTTTTAAATAAAATGAATAAATAGACGGATATAAAATTGTTTGAAACCCTACCATTTTCTAGCATAAAATATGGTGTATAATAACAGTGAATATATCATTTTAGTTCACCACTCGACAGTGTGACCATTCAGATAAAGTAAACATCCTCTGCATTATTTTGTTCACTCTACTGAGCGAGCACTGTACAGTGTACATATTAATAATAAATTGTTACATATTATTATTTTTTAACATACATAATTCTAAAAAATTAATGATTAATAAATTTATATTCATGTTAATAGTTTAATATTTTTAGTAATCAATTGGTTTCGGTAAGGTACGAATGAGATTTTATGTGAGGTTCGTTTCCTTTGAAAATTTTCTTCAGTGTATTAATTTACGATAGAAATTCATTTTGTCTTTAAATTTAATTACTTCACATTACTTCCGCCTAACAATGCCGTCGACAAACATTAGAAAGGCACTACAGGTTTCCCTTTTTTTTTTAACCTTTCATTGTCAAAATTTCGCTAGATTGTCTCCCTATGAAATATCGATTGATTTTGATATTGATTGATTGATTATGTATGTATGTACAATGTTTGTTTATTCGTATGGTATATATATACAAAAAGGCAAAGCCTAATAAAAAGTATAATTAGCAGTAAATCGACAACACATTCCTATAAAGCGACAGACAGCGTGAAATACCGTACACTTTCGAAGATATTAAACTACAATGATCCCTCCAAGACAAATCCGATTTGAGCAGAAGGCCCAAATTTCTAACTGAGTCAGAATATGGAACCACCGATCCATCAATCAAAATGGGCGGTGGATCCAGAGTAAATTTGGTACGGGAAAACATTATTAATTGTGATTTACTTAAATCGTGTGTGTGCCTTAATGAATAATCTATGCCGATTTGCCCAGTTAACGACAGAACGTAGGTCAATTATATAAATCAATCCACTTGGTATACAAATATACCTGTACATCATCAGCATATAAATGACATTTACAAAAACTAAGACAGCCTGGCAAATCATTAATAAAAAGTGAGAAAAGTAAAGGACGCAGTACCGATCCCTGGGGTACATCACAGTTTGTAGGCAAACAAGCAGATACCTCATTTTCCATCTGAATATATTGCGAGCGCCCAGAAAGATAGCTGGAAATTAAGTTAACAGCGTATGATGAAAAATGAAATAACATGCATAATTTAGAGCACAAGAGATCATGGCTAACTACACCAAAGGCTTTCGAAAAATCTATAAGTACCATAATTATAGCATAGGTATTGTCAGAACCAGATCGTATTTCGTCAGTAACATGAAGCAGTGTGGAGACTGTACTATGCCCAGCACGGATTGAAAACTGTTAAGCATGTTTATGATTGTTAAGATGCCGAGTCATTTGCTCTTTGGCAATAATTCAAAAAACTTTAGACAAATAAGGATGTATGCTTATTGGCCTAAAGTCTTTACAGTCGTACGATCTGGTTTTCCATGCCAGTTGTGACGTCAGCAACTGGCAACGTGTAAACCAGGCATTATGCTAAATCTGATTTCATGATAGATGATTGCAGATTTATTAAGTCTTACAGCTCCTGGGAACTCCACTATTATTTTTATCTATTGAATCACTTACCATCGTGATCATTTGGAAAATCATCATTCGATAATATTGACCTTTGGAGCAGAACTTATATTTCCCAATTTTTTATTATACCCAAGAAAATGAGTTAAGGTTTACCTTTTTTAAATTTTGATCTCACTTAATTTTATTTATGGATGATTTTTATTATTTGCAAGTTTTTTTTTTCTTTTTTACGCAAAGTATCACATTACGGGCAAATATTGGCACAAACTACATCAGCTTGTGAACATTTTCAGAAGAAAATAGTTTGCATAACAAATGCCTAATATTTGCTGGAAATGTAAGGCCATTGTGGAAACTTGAGAGCAATTTGCTAACAAAGTATAGACAAATTGTAAGTAAAATGAATTACACTTGCCTTACAATGTAATTACACTTCCCTTAACATGTAAGGACAATGTTAGGTAATTTCAGTCAAAATTATACGAATCACAATCGTTATAATTTCCGAAAAATACGAAAACGAATACAAAGATGATTTTCTACGAATATATGTTTATTCGTATTTGCAGGTACGAATTCAAATACGGTTGTATTTGCATAATCACGATACTCGATGATAAAAATGAAAAAAAAAATCCCTAGCCTTAGCGTGCCAACGCTTTGAAGGCTGCCAACTTATGGCACAATAGCTTCACTGCTACATGAAATACACAGTTCGAATTGACCGCAGACAAAATCGTAGCTACTGTTACCGATAATGGTAGCAAATTTATCAAATCTGTCAGGGTTTTTGGGGCCAAACTTGGGTACATTAATTTGGAACCAGAAGACCAAAGTGGCGTAGACGTATATAATGATGACATTGATGACGAAGAACTGAGAGTTAGGTGTCAGTTGATAACGTTGTTACAGCAAAATTACCCTTTCACTTTGCGCCAGCTCTAACATACCAAAAATTATAAAATGCCACTAAGAGCTATTGAATTTGCATAGCACTGCTATAGACAAGTGCAATGTTTTATGGCGAATGTCAGAAGGCCGAAAACCGCAGAGGTGATAAAGAAAATAATAGGAAAATCTTTCGTTAGATAAGTGGAAACGCGATGGAACAGCCTATACGATTCACTAAAAGATATTTTGGGTATAAAGAAACGCACGGGTGAACTGCCAAAAAATAAGTATATAAGACATTTTCTAAGTGATATAGTCTAAGTCTAACTAAATATTCAATTAATTTTAATTAATTAAATTTTTTAATCAATCGGACATTATACAAAACAAAAAGATGAAAATCAGGGGTCGAAATCTATCTAATTAGATTAGATTATCTATATATTAGATTTATAATCTAATAATGGGACTGCTACTTGGGTCGGAAGGTTTATGCTGATGTATGACCTGATTCAGAATATAAGGTGGCGGAATGAACGTGTAAATTCAAATTGATCACTCGATAGGACTTACTAGAGCTGAATTTATATATCCGTGCTCACCTTAATTTCGAATTAAAAAAAAAACATCAGGCAAATAGAAACAACTTGAATTTACATCCCATTTCATCATCTTAGAGATGTATCATTTTAAAAATGTAATATCAAATTGATGGAGCGCCTCGAAAACCTCCCGCATTTCAATTAAATAGAAAGAAACAAGTTACATTTACTTAGCCTTCCCAATTGATTGAATTGCGTAAATCATTCGTTCTGAATTTATTTATATTTCAGTTCGAGTTTTAAATACATTGGGCAGGAAGATACCAATTGAAATGTTCAAGGAAACTCAAAGGATCGAGAGTGAAGGTGGAATGTTAATTATGGTATTTTCTAACATTAATTGGTTCCGTTAAATTCTTTTTTCATTGAGAATGTCTCATTTTAAATTTTTAGAATGGGATGCGACGACGTACGCCAGGCGGTGTATTTCTATTTTTATTGAAACAGCACAATGACATCCGAAAAGATCAAAAGAAACAAATCTTTATTGAGGAGAATCGTAAAACGGCCAGAGATCGTAAGGCAATTCAGGCAATGAAACGGGATCGTAAAGTGGAAGAGCTTAAGAAAACGTTAACGATGGAAGAGTTGCCGACATTATTGACGCGCAAGGAGCTGTTATCCAGTTCACCAGGCACATCACACCTTAAACCGGAAACTCATGCAAATTGTAAGTGATTTTCTTTTACGATTTTTTTTTTTAATTTTGTAAATTATATTAATTTATTTTTTATCATTAAAGTATCGAATCCACCACCATCCCCGGTTACCGATTGCAATCGAGAGAATAGTTCAGATTTTGATACACATACTCATCACCATGTTAATGTAACGAGTCCAGAAAAGGAAGAAGGTATAATTCATTCGATATTAGAAAAGGAAATTATAGAAATCTTTATCGATTTGATTTTAGTTTTCCCGAAATTAATCACTGCACCAGCTACATATACCGAGGATTTTCTAGATATGAACTGTGATGATATGGACTTGTTTTAGCATATTCTCGGAGGTTGAAATATATTGTTTTTATTTTTGCATTCATTTTTTTTTTACATGAATCGGTTTCCCTTTTTTCTCTCGTTTTCAAATTTTCTATATAAATACGGTTACGCAAGAGTCTTATTAAAAATAATTGATGATATGTGCAAAAATGTGCATCCATTGGTGAATAAAATAAGATTTCTAGGTTTATTTTAATTTTATACAAGAACGTTTGGATTTTTGTTTAAATTTAATTTTATTCAGGGATTGGGGCTTCTGTAATTTAGAATACACGATGCTATTGTTGCACCGTAAATGCGTTGCGTGTAAATATACATCTTCCTTTGTTAATATAGAGGATATTTTACATAACTATAAAACCGTTATAAAACTACTGTATAAGTATACTATATAATGTCACCCATTATCTTGTTCTAATTAACGAATAAACCATGCAAGAAATGGGGAATAGTCTGGTATTCTCAGATCTTTTCCAAATAAATGAAATGTGTCCGATGCAAAATTGCGACAATTTTATGAGTGTTTCGCTTTTACAACAAATTATTGTTTTTGTAGAATTACATTTTCGGGGGCTTTTTCGTGCAAATTTGTTCCACAACCCCTAGCAAGGGAGGTACGGCGTCGTTGAGTTTATACTTATTTTGTCGATCCTAACTAATTATCTTTATGAACCAAAGATTTGTCTCCACTCTTTCCCTCAAATTAGCTGTCAAAAAAAGGATTCTAAATCGTAGCATAAGGCTGGTCGTCCACTGGATGCGTATTCATACGACTTAGCTAGCAGTCGTCCTTATCGGCCGACAAAGTGCGACTAATCCCTTAACATGGGAAAGGCGTGCGGTGTACATTACATACGATTCAAGTCGTACAACTTCATCCGACTAGCAACTTGAATCCCGATTGAATTGGATTTAGTCGGACGACTTTGTGCGACTTGTCAGTGTTGTTTATAATTTTACTACTCGATGTAGGATATGGATTACGAATAGCTAATCAGTAGCTAATCACTATGAAAGCGAATCATTGTGGGACGTGAAATATGCAGCACAAATTGCAACGATACAGTAGCGTGCAGTCTAATGCGCAGAAGGCGCAGAGCACACCTGAAATATCAACAAAATCATAGCCAGTTTTTATTTCTGAAAAAGCTTAAAGGAAGTTCCAAAAGCTCATCGAAAGCTGAAAATTGAAATATTACTTTAATATATAATAAGAGTATGGAATCTTAATTTTCTCAAATATTCCTTAACCAGTTCCATTCATTGTCTATGTTTGCCCTTTCTTGAAAAATTCATCTATCGGAGTGAAATTTTGCATAAATATATCCTTTCGAAAGAGCTTTAAGAGATTTTTGAATAATTTTTTGGGAAAATTTGAAATATCCTGAAAGTAGCGATATCTGGATGGAAAATAGATTATAAAACGTTAAAAATAAAGTTCGAAATTTAGAGCTTTCTTTGAGTAATCTCACTCAATAGATTGAGCAAGATTCTATCGAAAATTTCATAATTTATCTAAATTTAATTGAATTGACTTAAAATTATATTCGAACATATTTAAAATGATCTTTTAATTTTAAGCTTTTAATGAGCTTTCAAGATTTTGGGAGCTTTTCTTGGAAAAATTTTTAAATTTCGTTAAAGGACCGATATCTAAATAGAAAATAAATGTTAAGATGTAAAAAATTAAGTTCGAAACTTAAAGCTTTCTTTAAGCACACAAAAGATTGAGGAAGCTCATAACGAAAATTTCATATTTTATATAAATTTAATGAATTGAATAAAAAGTGTATTTCTATTGATATAAAGTGACCTCCTGATTTTCAGCTTTCAGCTTTTGAGATTTTCGGAGCTTTACTTTGGAAAATTTTATATTTCGGTAAAGGATCGTTATATAGGTGGAAATTGGATTTTCAAACGTAACAAATCAAGTTCGATACTTAGAGCTTTCGTTGCTCTTTTAATATAGTCTGGATATGCTTTCAGCGTAAATGAATGGGACAAGAATTCGATTCCAAGTAATATAAAATGACATTTTAATTTAAAGCTTTCAATGAATTTTCGAAATTTTTTACGCTTTTTTTTGAAAAATATGAAATTTTGTTAAAGAATCGTTACATTGATAGAAAATATATTTTAGAACCAAAAATATAAAGTTCGGAAACTAAAGCTTTCCGGGAGCTTTTAAGTTTTTGCAGAGCTTTTGTACGAAAAGTTAAGTTTTGAAATTTTTATATTTTTCCTCAACTTATTTATAAATATTCTGCATCAATACATTTTTTTGGGTCTGAAGAAAAATATCGGGAGCTCCGGATCAAATGTCGCGATGACCGATATTCAAATTATTGATTTCATTTGCGAATTTTTGATTTTTAGATAAATTTCAATATTTCTCATATATTTAATTTTTGTATTTTGATCTAACTGTCAAAGCAACTTAAGGGGTCACAAAATTCTGCACACCTTATGTAGATGTTGACCGCATGCCACTGTAACGGTATGGTTAAAACTAACGTAAGAAAAAATAAATCTGTCGCTTCTAATGGACGACTTACTGTCGGTTTAAATTCGTAAGGCTAGTTGTACGTATACGGACGACTACGCGCCCAACGGAAGACCAGCCTAATTTCATTAGTACCATATTTATTCCCATATATTCCAGTTTCATTGAAGGAATGAATATTTAATACATTCTTAAACCTATGTGTTTACTTCATTTTCGAACTCTGACAGCGGTGTTTTAGGTGTCTAACAAGTTAGCAGACAATTTTGTAATTTTTGGGAGCCTTCACCAAGTTAAGAGTGAAAATTTTGTTTTAAGGAATTTGAAAATCTCACATGATAATAAAGTTAACTAAGTAGTAATGTCCCAGATCCAAGATATTTCATTTTCGTCCCCAGATCTATTTGCGGGATCTCCCGGTTGTGCACAAAATACACAGGATCTTTCACGACATGACACATACTTTCGAGAGGTTGGGTCCCCTTGCTTCACGCCCCTACGTATATTGACTTCCGTAATATCTTTGCCGTCAATTTGTATTACGGTTCTGGCATTGATATTATTACACATCAAGTAATCCGCTATCTTCCTGTCAACATTTAGCCGTTCGAGTGCTCATCTTATGCTTTGGTGGGACACAGTGTTAAAAGCTTTTTGTAGATCCTAGAAGATTGCACTCCGAGGTTTTCCCTTCTTTCTGTGATGTTTAATTTTCGTCTGGAGAGTAATTGTATTGGCAAAGCAACCGTCGTTGCCGATGACCCAGAATTGTGGCTCGTAGACGATTAGCGATTGGCCAATCGGAGTAATATCGATGATATTGTTATGGGGCGCCAATTTCCTATGTCGTGAAGATTGTCGGAGCGTTTTGGAATAAGAATTGTGCTAGACCATTTCAAAATTGCAGGCGTGTATCGGAGTTAGAGCATCATGTTTGACAAAATCACGATCTTTGTAGTCTGTATTTTTCAAAGATCCTTAATTGTGATGCCGTCAATCCCTACTGAGCCAGGGAGTTATATTTTCATAATCAATGACGGAAGCGGTTGAAAAAATTCCGTTGTAGACGCTGCGGATTCCGTTGGTGTTTGCGTTATTGGGTTATCTATGTTGTTGTCCAGCTGGTTAGAGGCGTTCCTCATTCGATCCTTTTTAAAATTGAATTGAGCGCACCGGTATTCATACGCCCTCCTCCTTCGACTGGAGACTGGGATATCATTTACTTGCTCAGTTGCTAATCGTCTGGGTGTGGCTCGCGGTGCATGTCTGGTAATTATTGTTTCCATTAAGCCCACGATGTTGGTGTCCTGTTCGGCTACAGCTTGTAGTAACTGTACGACTTATGGCATCCTTTGATCTACCGAATTTTATTACTAGATTCTCAAGAAGGCCCTTAGATTCGGTATATTTGGCTTCTCTAGCTAGCAGATCAGTTTCTGCCTCTGTCTAATTACGGCATGCGCTTTTGGCAGCCTCTTCGAGCCATTCGTCATTGTAATATTGTTTGTTCGCCCGTTTAAAGTGCAAACTCATGCCTTGGTGCATTCATTGCATTTTTTGTCATTTGTATCGGCCACTTGTATCGGCGGCGGGCCCTTGCAGTATTATCTCCCTACCCTTTCCGTCGTCAATTAGGTGGATTCAATTTAAAATGTCTGATTTTAAAAGAATTTTATTACCTGGTTATCCACCGGCCACCGGGTCTTGATTTTTAAGCCGGGTCCGGGTAATTACCAGGTAGTGTAAAATTGGTCGGATAGTCCGGTATATCATTAGTCCTTAGCTCGCAATCAAGCTAGTAGGCTTTTGATTACATTTTTCAATGCAAGTCTTAATAGCACGAACCAATATCCGTTTTTAGTAACGCGAACCAAGATCATTTACCTTATATGTAAAAATGCTCGAGAAATGCTACATGTAAGATCCTGTATTGTTCCTGCTAGACTCAATAAAAAATGCTAGAACTGGCATGAAAATGGCAACACTGGTAGCGAGTACCTGTATATTTGAAAAGATTCGAGTACTAGAATTCGAAAAGTAACGGATCTTTGCTCTCTTTCATCTAACTGTAACATATTATGGACTTTGTGGAGTTTTGTGGCGACCCCTAAAACCATACGAAGTAATTTTCGAGAGCGAAAAAGCTTCATGATTAGAATAAGAGAGAAATGTAGGGGAAAATCCTTCGCCCCTATCAACTGTCATTTTTAATTTCTCTCGGGCATCTTTTTTTTTTGACGAACTGTGCGGTACAAATGCAGGCATTTTTTTCTTTTGTGGTGAAGCTACAGAGATTACAAATCCGTACATTTATATATTTGACTTTTGCTTTATTTTGATCTGCAAGTTATGTGAAAAAAATTGTTTCTGTTATTTATTTATTAGTTTTTTAAAATTTGTATTATGAAGATTTGTATTTTAAGACAATTGAACAGTCTCTTGACGCCAAATTGGGTGATGTGCTTTTAGGTAAACCAAACCAAATCCATTGCGGGTTGTGTGCGTATCGAAGTATCGAAGTGCATATAATACAAAATAATCTCTGAATTCCTTTTGGGGGCAACAGGAACATGAGACAAACTCGTTCGCGTACCAAGCAGGCATCGACATCAAATTCAGGATCGAGTACTCAAACACCGACGGCTACCCAAATTGGGCATTTGGAGGTAAAAGAAAAAAAAACAGAAAAAATTGTATGTACACGATAAAAGCTTTATTTGATTGTTCCAATCTAATCGATAATTGGTGGGAATTGATTTTTTCATTTCAATAACAACTGACTGATGGACGGAATGGATTCAGTTTTGGTCGTTTTCATGAATGTTTTTCAGGGTTTACTGCGAAAACAATTCGATTCACAAAGTGTTTGATTCAATAAATCAACCATTTAGAAATTTTTTTATTGCATTTTGATTATTTAATTATCTCGATTTTTCATCATCTCAATTGCATTGAGTATCGATATTGGTTTAAAATTGTAGTGGCAACACTACATTCTCTGGTTATTTTGGCGCTTTTTATTACTTCGCTAGGTTCGTTGTACACGAACACGTTAATATTATTCAATAGCATTTAACACTCAACTGTATATATGTTGGATTTTATTCCCGCGGTGTGTTTATCAAATTTGTTTTTGATTACCGTGGCAAGTAACTAATTAACAGCTGTCATCATTGAAGCAAATTAATTTGGTGCTCGGACTACTATATTAAGTTCTCAATAAATAATTTAATTGACAGCATGGCGAAATCAACAAATGCAATTTAACAAAGCGACATAAAAAAATGTACATGTACTGATTTTCACATAGAGTAGCACTAGAAATATTTTGATTTGCATATGCATATTAAACGTCAAACACGACCTCTATATCTCACAACACGTAAAATTTCGGTAAGGACTCGCTTACACAGTGCGACTACCATGCGAATTCGAATGGTCAGTTATTGTCCTTGGGTGAGAATTAAGCATGTGTATATATTATTTCCACTTTTTTCGGTTATATCCAGGCCCCAGCCCTTTCATATCAATTGTATGGATCATGTTTGGATCAATGTTTATATAGTGTCTCACTCTAAATCTATATACCTGCCTTTGTTATACAATTCTCCTCTCGAAAATTTTTTATTTATACTCTGTACACTATGTGTGATTATTATATTTGATAAAACTCAAAATGAATGAATCATTTATTTAGATCATAAAATATCATTACTTAAACTTATAACGAAAACATAAGAAATTGAGAATTAATTATATCTTATCATTAATTATGAACTTCAGAAACGAAAATAAAGATTTTTAAAATCCAAAAAATTATCGGTTGTTGTTTTTATAGTTTTATGAATTTATATAAGTCGCATATTTTTGTATTCTAGTGCTCCATGTGATATAGACATTCGATATGTTTTTCAGACCATTTACTCAAAGAGCCATCCTTCCCTAACAAAATAGATGCGCCGACTGCAATCAAAATAAAACGGCGAATTCGATATATTGTTTCGAAATAATAATCTAACATTTTTATTATATTCATTATCATATTCTTATTCTTATTTGCTAGATTCACTACACAATATAAACGTTTTGATTTGTTAATGTCTCTCGAACATATAATAAATACATCATATTGTGTGTACATTATTAAAAAAAGAAATTACAAATATCTTTCAAATCGATCAATGAGTACAAGTAAAAGATGGATTTTGTATTTTTTCATTATTTTTGGCATACTTTTCATGTCTTTATACGAATAATTTACTCGTGCCCACCAAACAGCATCATCTGTTTACATTTTTATAACATCAACTAAGGCCAACTCACAACCGGTTTTTGAAAAAAAAATAAATAAATAAATTAGAGTAAATGTGAAAGTTTTATTCAGTAGCGCGAAATAAGGGGTAAAATGAATAAATTCTTCATGTAACTGTTAATTGCTGTTAATACATTTGACTCCGCTCTTAAGTAGGAACATACGTCACAGTAAGCACAAAATGATACATTGTAGGTTTGTCAGGCCCTATCCATATATAATACCTCCATTGTTGTAGCAGACAACGTTGCTCGGAAAGTTATTATTCTTTACATCAAAGCTTCCCTTCCGACACTTTTACGTGTAGTACAAATGATAAGTCGGTTGTCGAAATACAGAAAAAAATTAAAAGGGGTTGGGTTCTGTGCATAGAAGCCCAGCCTTGCAAAAACGGGCCAGTGACTTCAAAGCAAATGGTCGCCGACTATTTGATATTGCGGCTTGCAAATGCCTTGATTTTATATCTTTCTCATCTCCAAAGGAGCGAAAGGGTCCCGGAAAGAGCAGATTTTCTTTCTGTATCAAAGGAGTGCTCGCGTAGGCCGTATAGGAGCGATAAAAATACCTGAAATCGAGAAACTTGTTCAAAAAAGTCAACGTCAGGACGAGTTTATTAAATAACGCAGCTCCGAGAACATTATACTTTAATGTTCGAAAAGATGAAACACACATTCAAGTCACATTCAAAGAAGAACATATTTCCATTTTATCTGATTCTGACTCGAAATACTTAACTCATATTATGCCGAAATCAGGCAGTGCCGTTGATACTTACAGCAGCATTTACGAATATGTCATGAAAGTGGTACTATCGACTATCATGGATTTGAGGAACTATAACTAGCCGGCTGTGATGGAACTGCAGTTAATACAGGGTGGAAAGGAGGGATCATAAGATGTCTTGAGGACAAGCTTGGTCGTTCACTCCAATAGGCAATATGCTTTCTCCATTGTAATGAACTACCGTTTAGAAGTCTCTTCGAAATCATAGACGTGGTGACGTCTGGGCCGAAATCAATTAGTCGGCAAATTGTCTTAAAACTCAATGGTTGTGAAAACATCCCGGTGGTGAGATACGTATATATTCCCTGCCAATTACCTGACATATCGCCTACAGTAGATTCGTTGGAAACTTCGTATCCCAGGTCAACTCAGGCATGCTCGTTGGCTCACCAGCGCCAATAAAATTTTGCGATTGTACATTTCAACTGCCCGGCCCTTAGCTAAACTGAAAGATTGGGTAAAATATTTACTTATCGTATCGTCCCAATGTGGTTTAAAATAAAAAGTAATATCTCTCTGGACAACGGGCCAAGGGTCTTCTTTGAGACTATTAAGCGCAATCGGTACCTCCTTCAGAAGTACTGAAGTGTTGTTGATGCCTTTCATAGCTGATCAAAACTGCTTGGATGCTTAGTCGTTGCAGAAAGGTATTCAAGTTAGTTTATAATTTAGCTGGCGACAGAATTTCTCGATGGGGGTGAAATTTTGCACACGATTTACCTCTATTGCGCAACTTTTCCGTATTTTTAGAATTCGATCGTCGAAAAAGGACATTTTTCGACCCACCCTAGTGAACATATCACATAAGTTACTCTCCATATGTGAGACAACCATATGTGAGACATAGTGCAACAATTTTTGTTTTCGCTGGCCACTTGCCACCTCGTCACAAGATTACAGGTCAGCTCCTCCCATGGTGCAGGTGTCATTTGTACACAAAGCCAGTAAATCTGTTATCCAGTGGATTCTTAAAATAGAGAGTGATTACGTTTGTATTCCTGATCTCTGTAAATTCCAAACTTTGATTTAATTTAATTAAATTATTCAATTTCTAACTAAATATGTCGGAAAGGTGGTCGCCTCAAAAAAATGTCAATTTAGTGAATTTTTAAAGATTACAATATTCTTTTAAAAGTGTTTGACCCCAACTATAATATGTAATATAGAGATAAGAAAAACATCTTTGGAACATATTAAGAACGAGATTAATCAATTAATTATTTAATTGAACAACGAACATGGTGGTCCAACGGACATAAAACTATAAATGAACTAAACATAAAATTAATTTAATTTTGTTAATAAATGAATACATTGCTCCTAAATTTAAGCAGTAAACATAACGAGCAATTCGATTATTAATTTATGAAATTTGATTAAAATAGTTTGAAAAGTTAGTATATTTAGTGTTGCCAAATGTCCTTTTCATATATGCCAGAAATCGAAATGAATATATGCACTATATACAGCCATAGCAATGTTATTAAACGTGTGAAAGAACCAAAGTTGGTACGGTGATAAAATATCAATAAAAACTTTGTATTACGAAAACTTCTAGAGGGACCAATTATCGACAACTTACTCAGAATATAAGGCGAGTTTATGAGACCGGAAAGTGTGTCGTATGCTATGTAATAAAACAAACACAGATATATTTCTCTTATGTTCCGGTGGAACATCAGTTATTTATATTCCTATGAAATTTAAGTTCAAGAAAGAAGGTTCGCTTATTTCAAACATTTATGGATTTTACCAATTAAATCGTTTATTCAAATATTTGGGTCATTTCATCCCTGGAGAAATTGAAATCGATTCAATTTTATTGTTTTATGTATACAGTTTGTATAGAGGGGAATTAGTCAGTACTTTACTAAAAATTAACTGAAATTTACCAAAGATAAAAGTCCCTAAATTAGTTCGAAGAGAATGATGAGATTGCTATTCATATAATATCATTGAACAATTTTATAAATAAATGATATTACAAGGATCAAAAATTATACAATATCAATGTTATATTTGCAATCAGTGTTACTCAATACGTAGTTCTATTTTATCTATATTTATAAATAAATATTATATGAATGTAATAAAACCAAACGAAAATACAGAATAAGCAAAATGTTTTAAAAAATTTAAGCTTTAAGAAGTGTTTGCCCTCCAGAAACGTAGCCATTTTATTCAGCAATCCGTATACCATTTTATAAATTTAATTAATCCTTTTATTATTTACTATTTAGTTATATATGTTAAAATTTAAAAATTGTAGTTTTCATAATTAATTTTTTTTGGTCCCTACAATATTCCTATAACGTTTAGCCTTTGTCGTTGTTTAAACACTAAAGTTCAAGTTCAAATCTAGTTCAAATCCAAACAAGGTTTCCGATGAAGAATTTTATTGGCTTAAAATTTGTTTTTGCGTGGGCGACATTTGATTTTTTTAGTTCTGATAATTTGTAAAGATATCTTATGCATATAAGTTTTTTACGATTACAACAAGTACAATACGAATATTCCATTCCATTGTAAAAGGATAGGGCTACATTTCGAAAAGAAAATATGTAAACTGCGAGTGGAGTGGGAACGTCTTGTGCCGTCTAAAGACAAGGAACTATCTTTTACAAAATTGTTACGAACTGTACCGTCAAATGAGAATACAGCGATTTTATTTTAATGTCGAACTGCGATATGTTGTTTTTGCTTTCCTTCAAAAATGTTATGAAATTGATAAACCACGATGGACGGGAACAGATTGACAAGAAACACCAACGCCATGTCGAACATGATAGAGGAGGATAATTACTGCACGTACAGGCATATAGGCGTATCCTTGGGCATAGTTATGACCGAAATTAGAACCGTTTTGCACGGCCATCTTCCTGGCAATACGAAATGCATTGTTGTTTATCTGTTTTCAGTTTTCGAGTTTCCAGAGACTAGAAAAATGTTTGTAATCGGCTTTAGTCATGCGAGTTGAATTTTAGTTAATTAAATAATTTTATTTTATTTATGTATGTTGTTTTATTTCATTTTCTCGGTGTTTTTGGTTGGTGGTGCCCGACTGTGTTTTATTTCTATTTTTTTTCATCGAGCTGTTTCTATAATCTCCACCGATAAATAACGGGATACTTGAATAGATACTAGTAGAACCGGTTGTGTTGGACCGCCTTGTTTCTTTTTCTATCTTAATTTAACAATTTTATATTAAATTCAATTTTCATTCTATGGAGGGATGGGGTCATGCGTTACAGAACATCAATATAATTCTCTTCACTGAAGCCATTCGTCCGCATTGATGTCTGAGAAATTCGATAAAAGAAGGAAGGGAATAGAAAGTAAGGCAAGAGACGTGCGAATGTTCAAGGAAATTACGGTAAAATCAGTAGAAGTAAGGAATAGTCGATTGAAATCCGGAAAATTAACATACAAAAAACAATCGCAACAGTTGCAAACGGTAGGGAAAAGTTTGAGAGGCAGGTATAAGTCGCTAGACCGACCTTTTCGCTTCTTATTCACGACATGTTCACACTCGAATTTTGCCTATCTCATTCATGACTCTTTTCTAATTTTATCTAATAAAATTAAATCTTAAATTCTACTTTTTACCGATCTTTTGGCAAAAAAAGTTTCCAATTTTTTGTTTTTAATAAATCAAATTGGGGAATCTATTCAAAAAACAGGTAAAAATCCTGAGAAATTGTAGTGTTGTGCGGAGAGAATACATCTGTTTATTTTTTTCTATATATTTCGAATAATCGGGACCAAATAAAATCTAGTTTAGAATCCGAAAAGTACCGATATTTTGCATCTCAAATTACATTTTTTTTCTCATGCAGAATAAAGTAGCACCGGTTCATTGCCTAATACAATGTAACGAGTACTTATAGTTGAAAAGATTCCGAATTTGAAAAGTAACGAAACATAGCATTTTGAGAAAGGTTCGAAAATATTTGGCGGAATCAGGAAAAATGCGTGAATCATGTAGAAGATGGGATAATTGGTGTAAGTCGGAAATATAGGGCGCAGTTCGGAAAGTTAGGGAAAATTTCTAAAATTGCGGAAATCTAGAAAAGTACGAACAATTAGGTACAAGTCTCAAAAGTCTCTCAGAGTAACAAAAAAAAAGGTAAATTAAGGATAAAGTTGCGAGAAAGTCTTATCAGATAGCCTTTGCGGAATTTGAGAAGAAAAGGCGGTATATATATATATATTATATAATTTATAAGAGTCCGAAAATCATAATAATATTTCATAAAGTCGATGAAATGTCGTGGGTAATAATTGCAGAAAATAAGAAAATGTTTCCTTTACAAAAATTTGTCCGACCTTTTCCCGACTCTTTGGGACTCGTCGTATTTTTTTCTGGGTGTCATTGACCTTGACCTGAATGTCCCGGATTTTTCCGACCTTTCTTAAATTTGCCCCGAATTTTTCCACAATTACCCAACTCCTCCAATTTTTCTCGACTTCTGCAAATCTAGGTGTTTTAATTTGCACGAATTTGTTTCCTTTTGATGGATTTCCCCTATTTCTGGTTATTTAGTCGGGAACTAAAGAGTTAAAAAAAAATTTATGTTGCACTACAGACCGGGTGGTCCATCTGTCAAAATGTCGGCTGCGAGCGAAAGCTCAATTTTTTAACGACGTCGAATTGGGGTTATTTTACTTTTTTTTTTTAACGAAATCGCTCTCCATTCATTCCGTTCACGATTTTTTGTTGGCTGGTACAAGAACAGTTGTGATCAGAAATTCAGAAAGAAAAACTTTTTCAATTTAAATCAATAAAAAGTGCACTGCATTCAAATAAATGCAAACAAATTTGGCAATCATTCATTCAGAATTCAGTGGGTTTACTTATCAATTTAATAATTAAAGATCGCCGAGGAATGGATTGTTGAAGTAGACGGTGTCTCGTCAAACAAACAGGTATGAGGGCAGAGCGGCACTTTGGCTCAAATATAAACGGAAGTTTATATCGATCAATTTTTGTTATTATTTTAAGTTGAAATGTAATTTTTTTAATTTTAAGGGAATGGCAATTTGTTATAGTTGCAAACAATGACAGTCTTCCAATATAACAATAGCGTTATTCTGAAAAGTAGTACGTCCGTACAAGATGAAGATTAGAGACCAGAGTTAGAAAACAGATGGTTGGCGGGCCATATTATCCAGTATCCAATGATACAAAGCAGATCATTGCCGAAGGGTGATGGAACAGTTAATTCTTTATTATTTACTTTGTTTATCGGAAGTAAAATCCCGGACGTAGTTTACTCGGTCTATTGGTTTGCCAAAAACCCCTCTTAACGGAGCTTGTTTATGTTTAATTTAAACTATGGGTCATTCACACAAGTAATTATTTGTAGTATGTACCGACTAGGTATACGCATTTTTCTAACCCACTCGCGAAAATGCAATTCCAGTTCCAATCAAATTTTACAATTCCAGTTCAAAGGTGGAAGTTAAACCAAGAAAGTATTTTTAACGGTTGCGACTACATACCGGCCTGTTAATTTTTATAATTATTTGATTGATAACTTTTGACTATTTTGAATTATCGAAAGAAACAAAAATTTGTTAGAGTCATTATTAATATAAAATGTTAATGACCTTTACCAAACCACGTTTCACATAATTAAGCCAGTTAACTGCCGAATTTCAACCGACAGATAATTTGAGTACAGTGAGCGTATCATTTTTATTGATTGTTTTTATGTTTATACAAATTTTAATGAAACATTTCGTTGCGTTTAGAGCGTCACTATTCCCGGGGTAATTTGATTCGCGGGAAACGGGAATTTTGAAATTTTATTCCCGGGAATGCCCGGGATATTTAATGTCCAGTTTTGTTTGATGAATGCAACGACCGTTGGTTGTATTTGAATTATATGGTTGTTAACAGTCTTAGCGGTACTACTACAATTCTATAAACAGACCTATGGTATGCCAATGGGCAACCTCCTATCAGGCACCATAGCTAATATAATAACACAACGCCTATTGGATGTATCCGTTGAGCATTTGATGATATTTTTGCAATCCTGCCAGAAGAGTCTATAAACCACATGCTACATACCCTAAACAATTTCCACCCCAAACTCTCCTTCACAGTGGAATACGAAAAATACGGAAAAATACCGTATCTTGATTTGTTAGTAATTCGTAATGACGCAAATAGGTTAGAAACTGATTGGTACCATAAACCCACTCACTCAGACCGTATTTTAAACTTTTACACTCACCATTCACAACACCAAAAACTCAACACTGCCCGGAATTTCGTGAACAGGGGTTTGTCACTTAGTGACAAAAAATTCCACCCAAAAATCATTGCAACCATTAAACAAATATTACACGCCAACAACTACCCCCACAACATAATACAGAAACTAATATCATAACACTTACACAACACACATACAAAGAAAAATACCACACAGTCACAACTACACCTCGGACACTCGTCTATTACAGAAGTATAACTTATTGTAGAGGGGTGTCCGAAAAAATAGAAAAAGTGCTAAAGGACTACACACCGCACACCTGTATCGCCCACAGGAGTCATAACATAATAAGGCACGTGTTCTCACGTCTAAAAGACCCAATTTCCTTCTCAAAAAAGACGAATGTGGTCTATTTGATTCCATGTGGTGGTGATGATTTGGGTAACCCTTGTGAATTTTCATATGTTGGGCAAACAAAACGGTACCTTGAAAGAAGGATCATGAACCATAGACGTGACCTCGCCAGAGCCGGAGATCCAGATTTTCCAAAAACAGCCCTGGTGGAACACTGTTTTTGTTTACTTATTTTATATGAGAAAATTTCGTCTCTCATCATTTTTGTTGAGCCCATCGACTTTCTTACAAATGCAAAAAGTAGCCAATGTTGCAAAAAAAAGGCAAGAGTTCATCGTCTGGTTGGCCGTTTTGTAAAATGAATGAATCACTGAAACCAGAGGCAATTTTGTTTTATAATGCCAATAAAGCCGGCGTTGATTGTATGGATCAAATGGTCACCCATTTGTTTGCCATTTGTTTTCTTCAAATATCATTATACTTGTATGATTCAAAATAAACTACAAAAATAAATAAAAAAAAACATGTTTTTCTCATAATCCAAAATAGGTTTAGGACATTTTTTTGCTTCCACAGGTAGTTCAACGTAGTGCAAAACCAATGAGAAAGGTGAGATATGAAAATAATAAAACTGCATAGTATAGAAATGAGTTGCCATGCAGCACCTTTTCCCATATAAATGCATGTTAATACATAGGTGTCCAACCAGGCACCATGTGTCCGACGGAAGGTTTAAAAATAGGTGTCCGACGGAGGGTTAACACTTAATAATTATTTTTCTTGTAAAAAAAATCTTTTAGAAACACAAGAGCGTTTAAGGAGCGATCTGAAAGCGACGATCGTTTTTTGTACAAATATTTGATATCAGTTGTTGTTCCGTTTCATTTTCCAAATTCAAAGTATGTACAAATTTTTGCAACGACACAAGCTCGATATTCCGACGCTCTTTGATTCGCGCTAATAAAGCAACAAAAAGCTCATATGAAATTTCGCTTTTATTTTATTTCAGCGACTTCAACAAAAATTTTAGAATCGCATCCGCAGTGAGCAGGTGTTTGATTCAATTAGTAGATTAGATCCCAAATCAATTAATGCCGCACGAATGGCTTCGATGGTGCTCGAGAACCGTTCTAGTATTGTGTCCATACTACTCCATCTGATTTTGCAATCCAAGAGCAAATTCAACTCTTTTCCATGTTGCTGTTTTACATGCTGTTGCAAAATCGTGTTTTGGAATTGTGAAAATTTAAAAAACTTCACAATGTTACGAACCAGTTCAATTGTCGCATTCCAGTCACTTCGAATGCGCCTTTTAGCTTGATGTTGTTAGTGATCACTATCACTAATATCCTCTGGTTCATCTGTTCTATTGCTATGTTTCTTGTAAATAACATCCACAATTGCCAGATGCATGCCATGATTATAGCAGAGTTGGTGCTGATATTGTGAGTCTCGTCGAAGTAGTTCCAAAATCATGAAGCTTAGCATCAAGAAGTGCAATGGTTTCTGCGGCAGTACAGCTTCCAAGAATTCTGATTAATCCCAAATTCATTAACGCTGGTTAAAATTTTTATTCACATTTAGATATCTGTAATTTCTTAATCTCGTCCATTCATCTAAAGTTAGACTGAACTTTCTACTTATTTTTTTGTGAGACTATGGTTTCAATAATTTTCTTTCGGCCAAATCATAAAAGTCATGTAAGTTTCATCACACAATGCTTGCAGACATTCGCCTGATAGTTTCCGAATTAATAGTATACCCTAATATTCTGTTATTAACTAAAGCTAGTAATATTTTTTTAGCCATGCCAAGACCATGTAAATGCATTGGTTCCACCGGAAATTTACTTATCATATTTATGTTGAGTGTCTCTAAATTGTTGGAAATATTGATAAATTCTATCGAGTGATGATCGAGTCCGATTTCGGAAGGAACCATCACTCCGTAATTCTAGCACAAAAGTGGAAAATATACCCTTGTAGTTTATTGATCTTCCTTCTTGATTCCAATGATTGCAGTCGTTTAAATTTAAAGAATTTAGAAAGCGGCTTGATTGCCGCTTAATTGCTTAATAAATAAACGAATAGAAAAGGGGGTTGCTATCAAATTAGATGTTACTTTTACCCGACCCAATTTGGCGAAATTATGCGACATTCTTAGCGAAAGTATACTACAAATTTGGAAAGATATTCGTTTAATCTTTTTGGATGAGCCACAATAAAGATTCCCAAAATTGGCCAAAGCTGACATTGTGGAATTTTAAACAAAGGCAAACCGTCAGTCGAAATATTAAATTCTATATTTGACACAACTTTTAATTATTAACAATTCTGTGAAATGAAAGTGACTTGTTCCCGATCTTATAGTCTGCCAGCTTTGCCTATCATAGGCAGTTTCCATGTGTAAAATTGCAATTGAAATTTCTAACATTTGAAAGAAATTGACATTAATTTACAGAAATAGATATTTTCATTTGGATGAATTTTGATTTCGGTATGACCAATGTAACTGCTATTTCGTTTTTAAGAAGAAGTGCAGTGAACATAGAAACCAACATGTTTATGTTTTTAAATTTTGTGTTGACAATTGGGCGATTTTACTCCAAATTTATTATCGAATTTTGAATTCAAGAATGATCAATAACGATTCCGAACAATTGAATTCAAATACCGAGGTATTCAAAACATTCGGTCCAATCGTCGTTGAATTACAAAAAAGAATTATATGAATAATAATATTCTGTTGTAAATTATCATTTCAGAATCTTGTCGATCTTCTTAGAAAACATGAACTACTTATCATTCTTGGACATAAATACGATTCACGTATCACAATATCTGAATTACGTGAATGTTGCTACGATTTAATTCGATCCGATTTTCAGACAGTTCAAGCAAAAATTGCTAGCATACAAAAAGACCAGTAAGATTTCAAATTACAATCGTTCATTGCCACGTATCACCTACTAACAAAATTTTTTTCTTTTTAAGAGCAAAACAAGCAACCGCTACCGAACCGACAATTAATTATCCAAGGACTACGCAAATTTTCCCAGCAACAACAAACGCTAGTTTCCAACAATCGCAAAATCAAGTAGCCCAACAATCAAATCTACAACACAATATACAAAGTCAATCATCATTTGTACCAATTACCCAAACGATACACAATAACGGTAATAGTAATCTAAGTCTAAATAATAACAGTCAAGCACTTGGCAATATGTATCAACCGAATATGGTATGTCAACCGACGGGCAATGGTACGGTACCACAAATTGCGGCACATCATACAAATGGGGCGTTGCCACCATACACAGCACCGGCAATGCAAAATGGTTTTCCCGTGCATCCCGAAGTGAAACTGAAAAAATTGGCGTTCTTTGATGTGCTGGCAACATTGTTAAAACCATCAACGCTGATACCGATGGGTGTACAAAGAATGCAGGAGGGAACATACTATTTTAATTTAACACCACAACAGGCAACGGAAATTGCTTCGAATCGGTAGTTAACACACTTTGTTTTATTT
Organism: Symmerus nobilis; assembly: GCA_027564815.1. Lineage (NCBI taxonomy): Eukaryota > Metazoa > Arthropoda > Insecta > Diptera > Mycetophilidae > Symmerus > Symmerus nobilis. The sequence goes on from JANTOP010000786.1 coordinate 34,836, forward strand.
TGTTGTACTTGGTTCATTTATTATTTGATATTCGTAGTGACATGAGGAATAGTTCTAAATTGGAACATAATATTCAGGTTCAATTGAGATTTTGTCAGCTAGAAACATCAACTGAACAGGATGACTATTTCCCCCCAAGTGTCGTCGTTAAAGTTAATAATAAATTATGTGCTCTACCTGTAAGCTTTGTTCCTAATCAATCATTTGAATGTTAGAAGAAAATTTATCTAATTTTTTCTCCGTAAGAATCCGATACCAACAAATAAACCGGGCGTTGAACCGAAACGGCCACCACGGCCCGTAAATATTACGGCCAATGTTAAACTCTCACCAGCCGTCGTCAATCATATTAGTGTTGCTTGGTGTACGGAGTACAATAGGGGATTTGTCGTGTCCGCCTATTTGGTGAAAAAGGTCTCGTCCGATGAACTATTAAATCGTATGAAAACGAAAGGGGTAAAACCATCCGAATTTACAAGAGGATTAAGTAAGATTACTTCAAACATTTAAACAGTTTTCTTATATGATAATTCTTTTTTCTCTTCTAGTTAAGGAGAAATTAAATGACGAAGATTGTGACATCGCTACTACTGAATTACGTGTATCGCTTATGTGTCCATTAGGAAAGATGAGAATGACAACTCCATGCCGGTAATAAATATGTTTTTGTTTTATGAGGGACAATTATCTGTAAAGAATTAATACTACTAGAAACTCCAAATATTATTGTATTAAAAATTCTTCAAATTCTGTTTGAAAATTAACATATCAAAAATATGCCTATCAGTTAATTGATGTGAAACTTTCACGTTCCACAGTATTTGAGGACAATTAAAATTGTATACTTTCACGTTAAATTATAATTGATACTCGTTTGCTACCTTTCGTGTTACTTTCCTGTTCCATAGTAGTCTTAATCAACAGTTTTAATACTGATATCCATAATTGATGACTGATTTGATTATTTATATGAGTCAGTAGAGTTATGGTCTGGAAATATTGTGTAGCTATTGTATGGATGGATCTGTATGTCAGGTTCAGGAATTATTATTCAATATTAAAAGTTAATAAATAAAATGCTACTGTCCAAAATTAGTGGTAGTTTTATCCTGCACGCTAATACAGGCTATTTACTCTGGCCAGTAAATATCCGTCAATAGAAGGAGCACCAAATGCTCAATTGTATTAGTTTTCTATACACATTGCTGCACGTTGGACATTAAAAGACTCGTCTTCACTTTCCATTGTTACTGATTAAAGTCGAAAGTTTACACAAATGAAACTAAAAATGAAAATGTAACAGCTAATCAAATTCGTGTAAATTTGTTTAATTATCTGATCGCAATCTACATATTAAATTCAACTTTTATTATTCTTATCCAATATTCAATGTATAATTCTCGCTGTTAACTCGGCTGCCGGAGCCCAACGCCGAAACAACCACGGTACTTTTATTCTTTAGTGTAGAAAAACAAACAATCGAAAGGGGTCGTGCAACAAGCCATACGGTAATAATGCCTACAAGAAAAGTGCCAGAAGTTATATAGTACATTTCGAACTCCTATGGCTTATTAAATTTTAAAAGTTAAATAAGACCCACGTGGCATCTTTCACTTTCTTCCCGTATGAGTTCAGGCACTTTCCATAGTGCAATAAGACCGATATGGCTACGGGAGGGATAGTAATTTTTAACGGGTGAATTGAATTTGCATTGTAGAAGTGGGAATCTGCTTTGAAAAATAGGATTTTGCAAGATAAATATAGGATTTTACAAATATAGGGTATTTTACTTCATATAAAGTAAATCAAACTATTCACCTTGCAAAATCCTATTTTAAAATGCAAATGCCTACCCATTTTTAACAGTGGAAAAAATTAGAAAGTTTGCCGTTTACACCGAGATAATTCAGGCGCGCGAATTATCTTGACTAAACGGCACGTTTTAAAATTTTTGAAATTATTTATAAATAAATTTGAGTACATTTTCTTTTTAATTTTCCTGGCACGACCACAAATTTCAGTTGAAAATATTGGAAAATTTTAAAGACTCGGACTCGGCGAGTATTTGGGTCGAGTCCCGAGTCCGAGCATTTGCCCGAATACTTGGCGACACCCTAAATTTAAGTTAATATTTCTTTATTTTAATATTACATTTTTTATAGATATCAATTCATAAAATGATTTGTCTATTTAAGACCTTGAGCGGTCCATCATCAATCTATATCTATCCATTAGAGATGCAAAAGATTAGAGTACTAGGTACATTATACTCGTTATTTTTAGGATCCGAAAGTAACGAGTATTCATTTCTAGAAATACTCGTTACTTTTATTCTAC
>JANTOP010000787.1:0-19107 GCA_027564815.1 Symmerus nobilis
TCAAATTTGATTATAGTTAAAATCGGGTGATTTTTTTTAATTCTATTTAAATTACTAAAAACTAAATAAATTATCAAAAAAAAAATAAATAGCAAGAAAACGAACTAAATATTGTTAAAAGCTCTAAAAATTAAGCTCCTTAATTAAAAAGCGTGCTAAAGAGATAATATCCTAGATAGATCTTATGGGAAACAAATACCGACCAAGTTCCGTATTTAATTCATTTAATTATTTTCCTTTAATTTCTCGGAAAATTTTAAATTTTAAAATTTCCAAATGGATTCAATCAGGGAATAGCTTAGGTGATCCATCAAAAATAAAAGGTCAAGGAATCCCCCACATCTTCCATTTTTAAAATCGCGTCAAAAATCGACTTATAAGAAATTGCAATAAATCCAATCGATTTTTTTAAATTGTCGTAGAAATTTCTAAGATTATATAGTCTGGACTCAGGAGTAAATCGGGAGAGTTGGAAAAAATTTAGGAATTCTATGAAATCGCCAGGCAAAATTGAAATGGGTGAAAATAATTCGATAACGACCGGAAAAATTAGACAAAATATTGTAAAAGAGTCAGGAATAATCTGATAAAATCCGAAAATAACGGCAAAAGTTAGGAATTAAATGGACCAAAAAATTGCTAGGAAATTGTCAAAAAAAAACTAGTCAACAAATTTTTTAGCCAAATTCCTGAGATGAAATTTTAAAATTTAGAAAAAAAAAGTTTGTAAATAATTGGGATCGAGATTACAGATATTTTATTTTCTAAAAATAATCCTATTTCTGTGCATGTAAATGGAGACTCTCCTGTATTATTATATAATAAATCATTTCCGGTTTTATTTCGATTTATTTAAATTTGTTAAAATACCAAAAACCCCAATCCAACATAAAATTTCTTCGATGGCTACAACGGAAATTAATCTCGCTGGTGGACTCTAAATTAAAAAAATATAAAATCAATCGTTATAAATTCAATTAAAATTGCAAAAAATTACTTACTTCCAATGGATCCTAGCTATACGATAATAAATAAATTTTTAAATAATTATCTGTTATTTTTTTTTACAATTCCAACCCTGATATGAATATTTCCTTGAACACTTGATAGTTTTTCATCCCCTTCTTCGAGTAAAACCCATCACTTTAAAAAAAATGAATCCAATTTTCTTGATGGAAATGGATACCTCACCCAGACCCTTTTAAAAGAAATGGATCAATTTTGACTAACATTTAAATCCTTCGACACACAACCATCTACATCCCTTATCATCCCTTAAAACTATGCATCATCATTAAAATGTGTTATAATATGACAAGTCCCAAGGACCTTTTATGCAAACATTCGACTATTTATTTAGATTAAAAACGTGTTTGCATGGTCGGCGTGTGTTAGTCTGTTAGTGTCAAGGATGCTGCCCAAAAAAAAAAAAAAAAAATAAGCATTATGATGAAATATGATAAGAAATATAATTTTTTCGTTGATTGGGTTGACAAATTTGAATTTTTAAAAATTGATAGAGATTAAATTTGAATATATTGAATCGGTGACAGCCCTACCTGTTATCCTTCATTATTTTTCTTCTTAGAATATTGGATAAATTATATTCATTGTATGTATGTGCGGGTGTTTTCGGGAGAGGGGTGTTTGTATAAATGTATATGATTATCTCTACAAGGAAAAACATATTTTTTCCTTTCACCTAGTTTACCTTAAGGACACATTTTCTATTCTCACCGGTTATCCCATCGTATTTTACGATTTACGTTGGGATAATCCACCGTACGATCAAACAGACAAAATCAAACGAGGAAAAAAGGAAATGTACAGAGACGAGGGGGTTGGAAAAAAAAATATATAAGATCAATGTTTCTTTTTCATCTTTCAGCACCTTTAAATCCTTCCCACAACCCCACTCTCTCCCATACATATATGTATATCCCGAAAAACAGATGATGACAAAACTAAGTAAAAGCTTTTGAGAGCTTCTCTTCGTTCACATTACATTACAGAATTTTCTTTTATTTCGTAGAATGTTACACCTGCGAATTTACACCTTTTATTAAGTCCTTGAAATATTTATGTAAAGAAAATGGGAATAAATGTGTTTTATGTGAATGTGACAAGGAGAGAGTGTGTTTTGGATGGTTTTTAAAAACACCCGATTTCCGGATCTAGAACCATTTTACCTGTATAGGGTGTTTTTCTTTTAAACATTTAAACGTTGAATTAAACATTCAACATGGACGGATAGGACTACCCGTTATGATCTATTTCTAGTCCTTATTATTCACTTCTAAAAGATATTTGTTGTGTGGAATTCATACGGGAAGAACCCAGGCTACATTAAAATGTTGTGTATGGAATGTTAACTATGTTCGCACACCTCCTTTTTCCTAACTATTTATTCTCACGTCAAAAGCACTTAATACCGACTGCAAGGATATACAGTATATCACGGGGAAAACTATATCATTTGACCGAATTTTATCAAAGACACTGAAAAATCATTAATAAACCACCAACCAAACGAGATATTTTCTTAAGAGGAAAATGTATAAATATAAGCGTTTTACATAAAAGAAAAGTTGAATGGGAGAAAAACTATATTTAAAAAACAACCTGTAGTTTTTATTGTATTCATAATGAGAATATCTGTGTGATGGAAATATTTTAAATATCCTTGAAGTGATGAGTTTCTTACCACATTTCAAGGTGGTTGTTTGTCATATTCTCAACATTTCAACATTTCAAAGAAATGTTAAAAAATCATGAAATGTTGAAAGGATATCACTCTTCCTCTTTTCATTCGATTTAAAATATTTTCACGAATCGCCTGGGAAGTAGGATTGTTATCTTTTGAAAAAAGACCGTCTACTCTCCTTATAAAAAATTTTTTCTTAAAGAAAACATCCATTTTTATGTTGTTTTTTGTTGACGTGAAAATCGATGCCAAAATGGGGTACTTTTCTGAATATCGGTTATAATTTTCCGGAAACTGTGTAATTTCTAATTTTGAAAATGGATTCAAATAGGCGATGACTGAGGTCATCTATCAATACCTTAACTTCCGGTGCTCTCCTCAAAACTTATATTTTTAAAATCTCGTCAAAAATCGACTTGTAAGAAATTCAATAAATTCAACCAATTTTTGTTGATCATTTTCCTTTCAAAAATTTTTCAATTTAGTGATTCCAAATTACTTCTAAGTAATTAGCAAAGAGTATTTTCCAGAAAATTTGAAAAAAAAAATCAACCGCTTTTTTTAAAATTATTTTTTAGAAAAAAATCCACTAAAAATATGTTTGATTTCATAGATTTATTATGGAGGTTTCGTGGAAATCCTTATTTCCCGGGAAATGCTATTTAGAAACGGGAAAATCTGAATATACAAAACTAAACTTAATGGTACAGTAAGGAAATTATAAAACAAAACTTTTTAAAAAATTAACCCCCTGATTTTAGAGGCGTCGATACATGGGGTACATCCGTAGAATAACAATTTTTTTTTTAAAACGATTGTAATTCCTCAGAAAATTTAAAATTTAAAAATTTGGGTTTGAATTCAAATAGAGGATAGTTTAGGTGATCCATCAATACCATAAGATCATGGGATCACCTCACAACTTACATTTTTAAAATCCCGTCGAAAATCGACTTATGAGAAATTCAATAAATTCGATCGATTTTTGTTTATCAAAAATTTTCTAATCTAATGATGCCAAATTATTTCTAAGTATTTAACAAAGAAATTTTGTTAAGAAATTTTTTGTAATAAATCATTCGTCTATATTATAGAATTTTCCGGAAAACCTGATATAATTTCCAGGAAATTTTTTTACGAAATCGGAAAATCCGATTAGGCGGAAATAAATCTATGAGTAAAGAGTGAAGAAATTGTAAAATAAACTTTTTAACAAATCAAACAAAGATACAATTGTTAGAAATTTAATAATTTCGAGAAGAGAATTTCCAAATAATATTTCGAAATATCGACAATTTACTCAAACTTCTAAAGCTCAAAAAAAGTTCAAAAATATGCTGAATGATTTTAAATCACTTAAAAGCTTATTATAACTTAAAACAGCTAATAGTAGATTTTAGGTTCGTTAGAAGGAGTTAAAATTTCAAATTAATTTTGGAAAACTTAAATATCGGTCTAAATCTGATGCATGCTCAAAAATCTACCAAAAGCTTTTAGAATCAAAATAAAATATATTAAGAAAAATTCATCGATGGTCGTGAAGCTCTAAGAAATATACTAAAAACTCCGAGAGATTGGATAATATCTAGGACGTTATCCAAGCAAACCTAAAATTAATCTGAAAAATCGGGGAATATTTAAAAAAAAAATTACCGAGCTTTCTAACGTTAGAAAATGGATTTTTATAATTTTTGAATCATTTTAGTGTCTTTGAGAAGCTTCTAAAAATCCATTGAAGTTATGAGTCTCTTTTATTTTAATTCTACCTCAAAACAGCTTTAAAATAGAGCCACAGGTGGAGGAAAAGCTCATAAAACCTGGTATTTTTTGAAAAATAATTTTTTTTGACATTTCAAAAATTTGCTAAAAACAATAAAAAGCTTTAAATTGAAAAAAAAAATGTAATAGCTACCTCACTCTTATTTTACTACCCGTTTCAGATTTTTTATAAAGTTTTTAGAAGCTTTAAGAAGCTTTTTAAGCTTTTTTTTATTATATAGCTATATCAGAGTATGACATTAGCCCGCCGATGCCTAACAATTGGAAAGCGGAAAGTTGATAACGGAGATAGGCAAGTGGGTCAGCTAGATGGGTTTCTGGCAATAAATACTCATTTTTCTTAAGTTTAATTTTCTATTTAATTTAATATTTAATAAAAATAAATTTAATTATGCATTTTTCTTTCAACGGATCCAATTTCATGGCTGTTAGCGTCCCAATTATGAACCAGATGACGGTGGATCCGGTCCGAAACATTTGAAAGGAGCACTATAAAATGAAACTGGAAAATTTCCTGGAAATAATTGATTAATTTTCGACTTTTCGATTTTCGGTACATGGTACACAGCTCTGTTTAGTATAAAGAAAATGAAAGGATGGGTTTTCCTTGAAAAGGACTGGCCCAAAAGGATACCTAAAATAAAAAAGGAAAATACAACAATTTGATGAAAAACTTTTATCTCTCCCAAGAATTTTTGTCTCGTTATTTTTTTTTTATCTATTTTTATTTTTATTTTTATTGCATTTGTTTAGCTTTTTTAACACAAGTTAAGTTTTCCCCAATTTTCATTTTTATCATTTGGAGTGGACAAGCTTTCTGTATCTATACATGGTCACCGCCTGACCTTTTTCACCAGTAAAAATGCTACGATGGTTTTTGTATGTTTTTTTAAATTTTTTTTCTCATTTTATTTTGCTAGCATGTCACATTTTGGAACATTAAAGAAAATCAATAAAAAAATTTTCATGGCGAATTTTCCCCGAATTTTCCGTTGTTTTTTTTCCCCCGAAAAATGACGCAGGGTTGAAATGTTTGTTGTTCAATGGGTGAATGGATTGTTTTATCTTTAAAGTTTTTCGTTTTTATTGCAAGGAATTTGGGGGGGTCTGGGTCGGGTCTGTCCCTCTTACATTTGAAGGAGTTGATTTTTCATTGGAAAATTATTTTTAACAACACCAACGAGGGATATTAAAAGATATTCAGATACCTTAAATTAATTATTTTAATATTTGGTAAATTATATCTTATTAAGACATCCTTAAATAAATTAATAAGAAAAATTTTCGACTCCTACACTCCCATTTTCCTGATAAATAAAAATTGTTCATAAATAAAACTGACACAAGATATTTCATCGAAAATCCTAAGATCGATCTACCCACCCGACCCGGACTACTATTTCCCAAAAAAAAAAATGAAATTTTCTTTTATCGAATTAGATTTCTTTGTATAAAAATGTTACATACGATTCAGAAATCATGTTCCATGAAAGCAGGAAAAAAAACTAAATAATAATAATAAAATAAATAAATAAAGAACTAAAATTCGGTTAGCACACCAAGAATATAACCAAGAAAAACATTTTTTTTTTTTGGGTGAGAGGAAAATATTAGGAAAATATTTTTCCCAAGAAACTTAGATATAACGTAACCATCATTATACAACCACCCGAGAATCATATAAATGAAATGAGTGGTTTGGACAAACATCATTCACAGGATATTGCTTTGGTTTTTCCCAATATTTTCACGAAATTGATAGAAGGATGAATATTTCTTCCTTTTTTTTTTTGACCCAGTTTGTCCTTCGAATTCGTTCTGGTATTAAAAGAAACAAATATTATCTCATCGATTGCTTTTTCTTCAAAATCTTAAAGTTAATCGATAAAGATATATAAATGTATCGGGATTAGAATTTTCCTCTTCAATGGAAACGAAACACCTGTTTCCATATTAATTTTTTCTCATGTGATGATTTCAGAATGATGATGAAAATTAGATTTAAAGTTTTCGGTTAAATTATAGGAAAATTTAGAAATTAATAGAGAAATGTCGAGAATTAATTTCTAAAATTTCTAAAAACCTTTCATCCGAAATTTGACAGTAAAAAAATCATTGAATTCCAGTGAAATGTTGATTTGTACATATAATTTACAAAAAGGGTTTCCTAGAGGATTTGATGAATATCTGGAGTCATATTTTCTCCTGAAGTTACTCTAGAAATATTCGATGACATTCTTTAACAATTTTCAAGCTCTTTTTTGATCAAAATTCCTAACTGGGATTTTTTTTTTTCAAAAACCGTTCGTTTGATTTGGCTGAAAGTTTTTTTCCCGAATACTTGATGAGGTAATCTAAACATTAATTTTAAGTTTTTGGGAAAAAAAATTTTTTCTGAGCGAGTTATGATTTTTAAAAAAATCCGTGATTTTCATTAACAATATTCTATTAATTTTCTTGTTTTTTTTTTATTCCAAATTTTGAAATGAATTTTTTAAGAAATAAAATTCACCTGATCTAGCTGAATTTTTTTTTTCTGAATACTTGAAGATATAAACTAAAAACTAATTTCAGGATTTTGGAAAAAAAAATGTTCTGAGCGGGCAATGAGTTTATTAAAAATCCATCAATTAATTCAATAAATTTTCTTGCAATTTTCTTGATCGAAAATTTTAAATGGATTTTTTTTTTAAAAAAATTATCCGATTTGGTTGAATTTTTTTTTCTGAATACTTGAAGATGTAATCTCAAAACTGATTTCAGGATTTGAGAGAAAAAAAATTTCTGTTCGAGTTATGATTTTTTAAAAAATCCGTATTTTGTTTCGGCAATATTCAATTAATTTTTTGATTTCTTTTATCCCAAATTTTCAAATGGATATTTTTTTTGAAAAATATTAAAAATATCCTTACTAGAAAAAAATATCCCACAATCATGTTGTCATATTTTTAATTGCTACTATTTTATCCTAATCAATAATCCTATTTAGTCTTCAACATATTATGAACATTAATTTTTATATCTTCTGTATCGACACTAATCATAGCGTGGAATGGTTTACACCAACCCTTAAAACATCGGTCAATTTGAGATTACAGACAAAGCTCCTTACTAATCGACAAGTCATTGCATTTCATTGTCACCATGGGAATATAATTATAATTAAATGTTAGTTGCAGAAAAAACACAATTTTCTGCAACTGCAATAAAAATAAAATGAATGAAAATGAGAGAAGAAAAAATAAATATAAAAAAACAATTACCCTCATCTATCATTTTCTTTACGGTGTGATTTATATGATTGTATAAAAACCCCTTTATGTTCTGTACCAACCCTGACGGTAATGAACGAACAGAAATAACTTAATTTTATGTCCTTTGTATATATTATACCCCTATTTTATTTTTTTTTTAAATTGATAGATGACTTTTGAAAGGAACGTCTGCAAAAAATTGTGGATAGAAACTTTTTAATTCGCCACCCTATCAATTGAATAATTAATAATGAAAACTGACTTCTAAATATAACGTCCCATCTAAACGAACGAAGTTAAATGCATATGAGGAGGAAGTTAGATATATAGAGATTGGGTTTGTCTAATAATCCGAATGGATTACTCATTCCTTGAAAACCGGATTCCTAAAAGGATCGTAATATCGTAATGAATGAATTGCATTCGTTATACTACGGAGATAAGGGTTAAATTAATTTCCATTGGATCCCATCATGAGTTCGACATAAAATGATGGACAATTGCGGGAGATTCATTATACGACAGAAATAATTGGTAAATATACTCGATATTAAGAAAAAGGATTGGTTGATACTAGGATATGACTAAAGAGATCCGAAATGAAGAAAAAAAAACAAACACCGAAATAAGAGAATTACACTAATGATCCAAATATATACATACTAGGATTATAGTGTATTTCGGCATCAAAGACAATCTGAACCAAAAGAAAAAAAAATCTAGATCATTTGTTATATTTCTTAAATAAGAGATTCTCTTCCAAGGAAATTGTGTCATTCGTAACCATGGAAATTTTCCTTCACCCCCTCTACAAAATGACTAATTAAATTTTTTCCTTCTTATTATATGTTTTTGCTCTCCAATTTCGCCATCTCCAAATATATAAATTTACTTCTGATTACATATGCCAACAATACAGAAATTAAGATGATTTAAGAACATACATCCCATACATAATAGTAGTGGTCATTATTTAATTTAGGCCAACTAATTGTAACCGACAGATGGAATTTAATCTATTTTGAACAGTGTAAGACGATGGAAAGGAAATCTAATTTAAGATAAGTAATCTTATGATTTGGAGAAGAATTGGTGGAAATACACATTTCGAATATATATACGAAATATCCGTTTAACTACCGGATGATGGGGAAGTACTTTCCCGGATATCTTTATGTTCTAAATTTTTCGATTTTCTTGATATTTCCAAATTTTTATGAAATGTCAAGAAAATGGTGCATCTTCAACATCAAAATTTGCCGGATCGAAATTGATGTTTATACGTAAATATTAAGTTTAAAACTTAGAGCTTTCGTTGTGCTTTTGATAGTTTGGACAATCTTCCTGCGAAAATTTCATATTTGAAGAAATTTTAATTTTAAGCTTTCAATGAGCCTTCGAGATTTTTGAAGCTTTATTTTGGAAAAAGTTGTAATTTTATTAAAGAGCCGCTATCTGGATGAATAATAGGTTTTTATACGAAAAAATAAATTTTAAAATTTAGAGCTTTCGTTGTGCTTTTAATAGTTTCAACAATATTTCTGCGAAAAATCCATATTTCATTTTAATTTAATGAATCGGATGAAAATTCGATTCCAAATTATACAAAATGACATTTTAATTTTAAGCTTTCACTGAGCTTTAGAATTTTTTGAAGTTTTCTTTGCGAAAAATTGACATTTTCTTAAAGGATCGTTTTTTGGATAGAAGAATGATTTCAAGGCATAAAAAATTAAGCTTAATTAATAAAATGAAATTAATATTTTTATTAGTTTAGTTATTTGAGACCAATACTGCATTATGAATTATGATTAATTATGAAATTATGTAATTATGAATTACAAGCAAAATCGAAGATTTTGCGGAAGGTTTTCATTTCTTAAAAATCGATATTTCACCCCTCAGCAAAATTCAGGGGTTGATTTTTTTAAAATTTCGAAAATTTAGTTTGCTCACTTGATTATTTGTAAACAATTTTCCGTAATTAGATTTTCCGAGTCCCGAAGAAAATTCTCGGAAAATGCAATTATTAATCACAAGCAAAATTGTTGATTTTGCGAAAGATTCTCATTTCATAAAAATTGATATTTCACCCCTCACCAAAATTCGAGGGATGATTTTTCCAAAATTTCGGATATTCAATCTATTAATTTAGTTATTTGAGAACAATTCTGCGTGATTAGATGTTCCAAGTCTCGAAGAAAATTCATGGAAAATCGAATTATTAATTTGCAAAATCAAAGATTTTGCGAAAGATTGTCATTTCTTAAAAATCGATATTTCACCCCTCGCCAAAATTCGGGGGTTGACTTTTTTAAAATTTCGAAAATTTGATTTGTTCATAAGATTATTTGAGAACAATTCCGCGTAATTAGATTTTCCAAGCCCCGAAGAAAATTCTGGGAAAATCGAATTATTAATTACAAGCAAAATCGAAGATTTTGCGAAAGGTTGTCATTTTTTAAAAATCGATATTTCACCCTTTTTCAAAATTCAAAGAATGATTTTTCAAAATTTCAGGAATTTAATCTATTAATTCAGTTGTTTGAGAACAATTGTGCGTAATTAGATTTTCCATGTTAAGAAGAAAATTCATGGAAAATACTATTATTAATTAGCAAAATCTTGGATTTTACGAAAGATTTTCATTTCTTAAAAATCGATTTTCACCTCTCAACAAAATTCGGGGCTTGACTTTTTTAAAATTTCGAAAATTTAGTTTGCTAACTTAATTATTTGAGAACAATTCTGCGTAATTAGATTTTTCATGTCCCATGCCATGACCTACAAACAAGACATTAGCGCGCAGAATGCGCGAAGCATAATTAGCGACGGGCAAGATAAGTAACATTGGGTATCCGAATTAAATTAATGAATTAAACAGAGACGGTTTCAGAATAGTAAAACCGAAATCGGGGATCGGGGAGAATGAATGTCTAACGCAAATGCAACTTGTTCGAAAACCCCTAAAGGTTTTTATGTAAGCAGATCATTTAATCCATCCCCTAAATGGGTTGTATGTGAAATTTTGACAATTAAATTTTTCCAGAAAATTATAGAATTTTTTGGAAAAAGAAGCAATTCATCAGATCAAAATCAAATCGTCCCCACTTAAACCACCACTAAAATTAGGGATTTCATTTTTATTTTAATTTTAAGAAATTAATGTCTTCATTACTCATTTGGGAACAGTTCTGCTTCATTAGATTTTCCATGTTCCAAAGAAAATGTTTGGAAAATGCTGTATTTATACAGAACGTCAAGGAAAATAATGAAAATTACGGATAAACAATCTAACAAAGTTGAACAAAGTCGTTAATAGTTTGAAAAAGTCTGAGTGTGAGAATAAAAAAAAAAATTCGGGAAAAGCAAGGGAAATTTAGGGACCACTTGAAAAATTGTGGATACGATCCAATAAATGAATAAATAGTTAAGAGTTAAGCACATCGGTTTTCCCAGTCAGGAAATTACAGCTTTTAAGTTTTTCTAGAGCTTTTTTCGGAAAAGTTGACGTTTTATATTTCTCAATTCCTCCTAAACTATTAAACAAAACTTAGCGCATCATTTGATTTTTTTTTGGATTCGAAAAAATTTGTCTGGAAATTCCTGTTCGATTTGTCACAAGAGCCGGTATTAATTGGTGAGCTTTCTTAGATATATTTGAATTTTTTCGTAATTGAACGATGGAAAATAGATTTAAAAACGTAAAAAATTCGCTTTCTTCGAGCTTTTAATTTTTCGATTGCTTATTTTTTTAAAATTCCATTTTTCATTTAAAATTATTGAATCAATTATCTTTTGATAATTTTAAGCTTTTGATGAGCTTTCTATACTATTGTAACTTTTTTAAAAAAAAATACATATATTTCGTTAAGGCGTCCTAATCTACATGGAACATACATAGATTTAAAAGCGTAAAAAATTGGGGCAACAAATTAAAGCTTTCTTTGAGCTTGTAATTTTTCGAAAGCTTATTTTTAAAAAATTCCATATTTTATTTAAAATTACTGAATCGGGTAAAAATTAGAATCCAAATATTATAAAATGGAATTTTTATTTTAAGCTTTCGATGAGCTTTCTCTATTTTGGTAATTTTTTTTTGGGAAAATTTGAAATTTCGTTAAGGCGTCCTAATCTATTTGGAATATAGTTTTAAAAACGTAAAAAATTCGGTCAACAAATTAAAGCTTTCTTTGAGCTTTTAATTTTTTGAAAGTTTATTTTTAAAAAAATACATTTTTCATTTAAAATTATTGAATTGGATAAAGATTAGAATCCAAATCATATAAAATGAAATTTTAATTTTAAGCTTTCAGTGAGCTATCTATACTTCGGCGACTTTTTGTTAAAAAAAATTTCATATTTCGTTACGGCGTCGTAATCTACCCGGAACATACGATTTATAAACGTAAAAAATTGGGTCAACAAATCAAAGCTTTCTTTAAGCTTTTAACTTTTCGAAAGCTTATTTTTGAAAATTCCATTTTTTACTTAAAATTAATGAATCGAGTAAAGATTAGAATCCAAATTATAGAAAACGGAATTTTAATTATAAGCTTTCGATGAGCTTTCTCTATTTTGGTAATTTTTTTTGGGAAAATTTGAAATTTTGTCAAGGCTTCGTAATCTACCTGGAATAACGGTTTTAAAACGAATAAAATTAAGTTCGGAACTTAAAGCTTTCCGGGAGCTTTCAAGTTTTACTTAATGATCCCTTCTTTGTCGCCAAATTTTCTAACTTAGGTTTATGAACCCCTGCTTTTGAGATTTTAATTTTAAATTAAAGACGAACCTTCCCTCTATTGGAATAAAATATAATACGAACAGTATCTTCTGCAAATAATATTTTTTTTCTTCAATTCAATATTCGGAAATTTGAATTGAAACCAATAACCATAATGGATCTATAACCATACGGTATATTTGATCCACCCTATAATACAATATTCTTAAAGTAGCTCATATTAAATGCAATAAAAATAATATAAATTTAAATTAAATAAATTTTCAACGATTCAAGAAATAACTTAAAATAGAACAGTTTATGGGAGAAGAAAAAAATCCGGTTCACAATATAATATGACAATACAATAGACTGGGACGACAGATGTAAATGTATTGTATTTTGTAGATTTTTTTTTTCATTTAAGCGGATTATCGAGGCAATCAAATTAAAAATGTTATTTTTATTCCTTCCATCTCGTTTAGAAAAATGCATTTCGAACCCACATATTTCTAGTAGAACCCCTACCGTTCGTAGGTCGTATATAATCAGAAATATTAGAAATCTGGATAGGAATTTTGAGTATAGGATAATATTTTAATTTCGAATTTAATTCCGAAAATAAATACAAGTAGCTCAAATTTGTTAAGTTGGTATTGGGTCTGCTGATATATTTACTAAGCTTATATCATGCGTGTTCTTGTAATATTATATATTAATTAAACAATGCTACACGAGGGATTTAAATCCTCTGTATATGTTATTGCATTCGAATTATGGGTTGGACAAATATTTATATGCAGCTCGGGGACTTGAAGCATTACTTGTTAACATTACTCTTATAATAATAATAATAATAATTACTATCCAGGGCTTAAAATAATTTAATATAAAAATAAAAATTAATGCCTTTTTTTCCGCTCTATAAATAACTATAATATTTTATAATAATAATCCAATTTTGAAATTAAATTGGAACCGGAGAAAATGTGTTCAACACATTATAATTTACGGCCATAAATGAGACTATGTTGTCTTTTAAGTGGTAAAAATATTATAAGTTTTTATTATATTGGCTTGACACATTTCAGTCGTAATTATTATAATAAAAAAAAATGAGATTTTACCACTTAGTAAAGCATTTTAATTTACTTGTGGTTCTTGGAAGACGTTTTGTTGTAAAGTTGGTTAAGAAAATCTATAAAACGGGTGTGACATAAGAGATACCCGTTAAAATAAATTTTATTCCATCACAAACGTTACCCTAATTTTCTATAGAATTTCCACCATAATATTTATTCAATGAAAAGCTAATTTCTATATGAGCTAATTAATAATTATTTGTTTTTCTATCATTTCAGGTGAGTACTTTCCACCATTCAATTAAAAAATAAATAAAAAGAATAAAAATATTCGACGTTATCGGTAAGTAAAATAGCATGTTTAATGCCGTGCGGCCCTATTTCATCTCCCATCCCCAATCCCCAAATTCCCAATAGTAAATAATCATCATCCAATTAATATATTGCGTAAACTTTGATAATCTATATCTATATTAATAAATAATTATAATAATATTCATTTACAGATTAATTACATTGACATTTTCAAAGCCGGGTAATATGACGTTGGATTTTATGTTCAAAATAATGTTATTTTAACATTTCTATAAATAATTGGCTATTAACGGAAAAGTCTACCGGTCGACCGGTATCCCATCCATAATAACAGTCAGTTTCGGCAACTGATTGTGTGGTCAGAATTAATTTTTCAACCACCCCGTCCCCATTCATCTCATAATATATCCCATCGACCCGATTGTATATAAATGATTATAATAATTAGTATAAATGATTATCATTTGTATTTATCACAACAAATTATACCCGAAGAATATATCCCACACAATTATATTTATTATTATTGTTATTATAATTATTATTACGTGGGAGATAAAATAAATTTGTTGTAAATTAAATATTTAATATTAGTTAGATATATTTCGAGTTGACCATCTAAGTTAAATGTAATTCAATGAGGAAAAAAATAAAACACAATTTTCCTGAGGATGATTATTAATTCATTGAAACGTTGGAAATAATTTATTTAACGTTATATCAAGTTGCTTAACTTAGTTACTACCTACCTTGAATAACGTGATTATTAATGTTTTAATTTAATATTTAATATTTAATTTAACAATTTTAATACAAAATTAGTTATGAACATTTTCAGATTACTTTCGGATGATATGATACAGAAACTTCCCAGCTTGCTCCTCCCGGATTTCCTTAGAAATAAAATTAAATTAAATTTCCATATGATTTTAATTATATTTAGTCATTTTATTCTTAAATTATTTATTCTCAGTTTTTACTTACTTTCTGTTTGGAAAAATCGTCCTTTATTTTTATTGGCCCATCACTGAACCATTAAAAATTCTTTGAATATTAAAAATGTATAATTTATTTATACAGAAACGATATATAAAACCAGTGATTAATATTCAATAAAACATCAAGAAACCGTGTCATTAATTTATGATAAGAAATTCCACGCGAAAAACTACTATATATTCGCCAGTCATCCAACCTACATGCATTCTGATAGAAAAACGTCTAATATTTCCATAAATATCCCGACATATGGCCCCATATTTTCATCCCCTTTCGATCCAACCCATTTTCCTGGCACATCTATTGAAATAAAAGAAGTTGAAGATATGGAAAGAAAGCAACCCTTAACATCATGACACAAAATCATATAGAAATATCCCCATAAAATATTTCTGGTCTTATGGTCGGGGTTCTGTTAACTTTTTCTCTCATCCCATATTCAACCATATTTTCTCATTATTAGCCGATATTGATAGTACAGTATTGATAATATATGGGATTGGGGTTACAGTGGTTGGGAGAGCCCATCAGATATTCTAAAGAAAAACTTTTTTCAAAAAAAAAAAAAAAAAAAAAGGAAATATACCCATTGCACCACAAGACGTAATATTTACCCATGGTCTTTGGTGTGTCCATCCAAAGCAAATACTTGAAGAAAACAGTTTTCTGCAATACAAAACAACTTATCTTAGTTGTAAATTTCTAGTATGACAATCGGAAAAGTATTGATGGGTGTACAGTACACTTCAGATATATAGGATATATACCGCATCAGAAAAAGGATAAAGTAAACTTTCAATGTCATTTTCTATAACCCATTGACTATTAAATATCAGATTGAAGTTTGATGGGGATTGGGGATGAATAAAAAGTCATCGAATGAAACATTTGTTAAAAACCTCAATTGTCTCGAACACCCCATACCCGACATTCCAACTTAACATAACCCACACAAATATCCTGCATATTTGAACTTAGGATTATTTTAATATTCGGTGATAAATATATTTAAAGCGGTTGTGGGATGGGAATGAGTTCAATAAACAATGGAAATATATCGTTGAACTGAAAATCGCGACTCATTTTAATGTCATTCAGTGGGGTGGTTTTTAGAGGGAAACAGGACCTCTATCGTTCATATAATAAAATATCATTCTCATCATAATTTCTATACATGTCCTTTTTGATGTTTTTTTCTTGTATATACCAACCAACATATATAATGTAATCACATAAATTTTATCAGAGATAAGACTTTTTGTAGAGGAAAAAATATCGGTTACCAGACCACATAAACTACATGTGATTTCTAGATATCTCCAGTCAGTAAATGCGGGGGTAGAAATTATTAGTTTGGATTGGAGAGGTGGAGGATGGGAAGACCAATATGAATAAATTCGAAATTAATATAAAATCTTGAGGTTTTGGGTTTCCGAAAACTAAAAGCTTTCTTGTAGCTTTCAAGTTCTGTCTAAGCTTTTTTTCCTGTCTGTCTGTCTGTCTAAGCTAAAATTTCCGATTTAATTAATTAAGATTAATCGAAAAAAAAATGGATTTTAAAATTTATAAAATTAAACGTTAATGAAAAGCTTTCGATGAGCTTTTTAGAATTTCTTTTCATAAAATAAGAAATTTTATTCAAAGTAAATTACTCGGATGAAGAGCAGACATCAAAACGTATAAAATTATATCTGGAATTTAAAGCTTTAGTTGAGCTTTTAATTTCTCACGGAGCTTTTTTTACCAAAATCTCCGAATTCATTTAGTTTAGATTAATCAGGAAAAATAGATTTTATAATATATGAAATTAAATGTGGATGAAAAGCTTTCGGTGAGCTTTGCACATTCTCGGGTGTTTTTTCTGCAGAAATTATCAATTTCGTCCAAAATAAATGAAATGGATGGAAAATAGATTTGGTATAAAATTATATTCTTAAACTTAAAGCTTTCACTTAGATTTCAATTTTATGCAGAGCTTTTTTATCAAAATGCCAAATTTAAATTAATTCAAATTAATCAGATTAAAAATAGACTGTAAAATATAAAATTATAATAAAAGCTTAAAGCTTTCTTTGAGTTTTCATTTCAACTTTAATTTAATTTGAATAAATACGATTAAAACTAATCTTCAAATGTATAAAATTTTATCGAAATCTTAAAGCTTTGAAGAGCCAAAAGTCTGTGATCTTCGGGACTAAAAAGTAATTTTTCTTTTGGCCCGTGTCGAATCGCCCGATAGAAAAGCTCGAATTTAATAGTCATCCCTACGTTAAAATTTCATATTCCACGGTTAAATGAAAATTATTACTTATTGTCATTGTATCCATATAATAACCACTTTGTTGATACTCCCTTTAGTAGGTTGGTATTAGCGCTCTTTTATATTACCATATACGGATAAGGATATATGACAAAATTTACGAATATGACTACCATTTCCATATATATATATATTCTTTTTTGCAAAGCAATTTATGTCAGTCAGTCAGGTTACCAATTCTCTAGTTTTAATGTCATGTTACTGTGTGATTTATTTTCATTTTCTCTGCTTTTCCGGGGGATTTTCTTTTATTCAACTCTACTGTTTTATTCTGTTTCCTTCCATAGTATAGTCAGGTATGTATATATACCCCAATCATCCTACCCATTGTGCATTGTGGGTAACTGACAACAACGAAAAAAAAATGGAAGGAAAAATGTGATGACTATGACGGAATTTTCTTTCCCTTAAAATTTTCCTATTGAATTATTTCTTTTTTCCTCCTTTTAGGTGGGTCCTATCCTATATATACATCGAAATTTCACTGAATGTGAATATTTAATTGTTGTAAGTATATAGGAGAGGTCATGATCGGTTTGGGGATAATTTTTATTCAATTTCAACTTCAGAATATATTCATTGGATTTTCAGGAAATGTATAATCAATAAAATTGTATGAATAATTTTGATAGAAAAAAAGGAATTTTATTTAGACACGATATGGGAATTTTCTTTTCAAGTAATTTTCTACAATCAGACAAAGTAGTGTTTAATTTAGAATGAAAAGAAAATTTACCCTCCATTTTCCTTCTCGTATAATAAACTAAAAATTATTAAGGAGCAATAAAAAGAATTGAACATCCTTTCTTTTTTTTATTAATATCGTTATGGAACTAATGCCAAATTTTAACTTGGCACAAAATATACACTACATTCATTCCCATCTATTATCCACTTGAATGGTACCCGAGGATCAGGAGAAAAAAATACGTAGGGAAAAGTTAAATTTCGAGGATATAGATAATATATCAGAAATTCTTCTTTCTTATTATTTTTTTTTTCTTCGTAATTTAAGTTACAATATATCTGCATGCAGATATTATAATTTAAATTGAAATGATAACCCATTCCCCATATAATAAACCTCTCAATTCCCGTTGAATTTCGGAAAAATAATATAATGAATTTTCAATTCAGTAGAAAGGATGTTAGCAGAGCTTTTTCTTTTATTCACCGAACAATGAAGTACAAGAAAATGTTTGAGATTATATAATATACATATATGGAATGCTAGAAGGATATTGATGATTTTTAGTTCATAATTTTTCATTTTTGGAATGAGAATTATTTGTACCTAATGAAGCGGATTGAAAAGTTGCCAGAAATGAAATATTTTTCTAAGAAATGTGAAAGTAATTGATTTCTACCAGGAATCTTTACAGATTAAAATATCATTTTTCTAATTTAAATCGGATTTGGCGTACGTAAGCAGACAATATTTTAAGGTGTAAAAATTTAGATAAATAATTATAAGAATTATTTGAAGAGAATTAAAAATAAATTGATTAAATTATTAAATAAATTGACTTTTCAAATTTTTTATTTTACTACCCAATATCGTAATTTTTTTAGAACTTTTAACTAGCCCGGAAATCCCAGAAAGAATTTTTTTTTTCAAAATCCTGAAATTAGTTTTTAGTTTATCTCATCCAGTATTCGGAAAAAAAATTTAAACCAAAACGATCGATTTTTTATTTTAAAAAAATCCATTTAAAATGTTAGCCAAAAAACGAGCAGAAAAATTAACTAAAAATTGTTAGAGAAAATCATGGATTTTTAAAAGCTCCAAAACTCGCTCGGTAAATTTTTTTTTTCAAATTCCTGAAATTAGTTTTTAGTTTACCTCACCCAGCATACAGGAAAAATTTTTTTAACCAAATCGATCAAATTTTTATTTAAATATATTTTAAAAATTTAAATTTTTATTTTTT